>JAMXDD010000011.1:14036134-14251453 GCA_024733475.1 Syzygium grande | reverse complement strand
GCTAATGGCAAATAAAAGTAAAAGGACAAAAGATAAATTGTGCGATAAAAGGTAAATTAATGATAGTAATTGAATAAACGAGATTACAAAAAGTATGCGTTCTACGGTCAATTTGGCAAAAGGTCTTTTCAATGATGGCCTAGAGGCTATTTATAGCTAACGCTAATAAATAACCGCTACCGAGCGGTTATCATCTTGACTCTCTGGATTGTTCGACTTCCTTCCCAATAACCACCCTTTTTATTTTGTGGTATTGTTAGCATTGAATGTGGTAACCACTCTTATCCTTATCTCGTCGTCCCGAGCAGTTATTGGTGCCGAGTTTTCAATATCTCATGTAGTGGGCCTTGCGCAACTTCCATACCCAGGCTACTGTTTAGCAATTTTAGCCTGATGTACCATTTCTTTCTTCTAGCCCAATCAGCCAAATTTGAGCGCCAATAATATGAAACTCAGACTCTGTTACCCTTTTTATCATATTATATCTATGTTCTTCACCGAAAAAATGAAGGCTAAGATTGTTGGAGAAACATCTCCAAATGGATTTTGATAATACCCAAGCTATCCTTAATATAATATCCATATTGTATATTCAAGGGACTAAGTGATACTCATGATGTAATTCATTGAATAAAAGATCATAAGATTGTCCTTGAAGGATCATATAAATAACACCATCGATCATAAAGATTAGCTAAATGACGATGTTTCATTGAAGCCTGAAGAGATCAAGTAAAAGATAATGTTTAGGTAACTAATCATTTAATATGACCGTTATCTCACTATTATAGCCGTTGGCGTTGTCAAAGCCGCAGCTACATTACAGCAACAGAAGTTATCTCAAGAAAGTCTGCGAAAGTTCAAGAATAGGCTATACGGGCAGTCAGTTCGAGGGACAGCGGCACCAACGACTCTAACGGCTATCTTGCCTCTTCAAGACATCATCAATGACTATATTGAAAATAACTATAAAAGAGAAGGTCTTCGAAGCCAACAAGTTAGAGAGAATGCTCATAAAATTTTGAAATCTACTTCTTGCTATATATTGAACAGAAAGCTCATGTCTGTCGATAGCACTTGTTGCATTATAATTATGTTGTAAGTTCAAGTGTACTAAGTAACAGCTGCATCTACCTCCTGGTAATGTGATCTATCAATTGATAGAAGTGGTGTACGCTGAATGTAATTTGTTCAACAAGTTACTAGTGCAATCCAGTCCAACTTGTGACTATTAGTGGTGAGAGTGAAATCAAAGTCAAACCACTATGGCTGCGTTTGGGATTAGCTTTCCCAAGGGCCTTTAGGGGTCCAAAGCTCCTTCAGCTAAATATTAGGTGTTTGGCAAATTTTTTGCAACTCACCTTGAGGAAAAGAAAGCCTTCGGAAGGCTGAAAGCCCAAGGCAGGTCCTAAGCTACCTTGGGCTTTTCAGTTTTCTCGGCATACAACTCCCAAGAGTAAGTGAAAATATTTTTTTCCGAAATTACCCTCATCTTTTTTTTTATTTTCCAGTTTTGGCCTCATATGTACTGTTCATCGTCTTCTTCGTCGGTAACATACGAGGGCTGCGTTTGAGCTGTGTTTGTGAGGCGACGGCGATCGATCGGAGGGGGGCCCGCGTGGTCGCGCAACCCACCGGCCATCGCCTGGGCTACGGCGACCGCCGCGAGGGGTCACGCGACCCAGGCAAGACCGCCTAAGGTCGTGCGACCTTGACGACCCTCAAGGCTTGCCGGCAACCCAAATCAAGCCGGTGGCCGTCGTCTCAAGCGAAAGGACCTCCGGCAGCCCTTGGCGACCACCGACGAGACGAGTTGAGGTCGGTTGAGATTTGCGTATGAGGCGAGATCTGCGAGGTGCGGCGCGGATCTCTCCTCGTGCTTGATAATGGGTCGCGGTCCTTTTCGATACCGGCGGGCTGGTCGGCCGTCCTCGGCAGGGCCGCGAGGCGTTAGATCGGGTCATCGTCTTAGCAGAACTGGAAGAACGAAGATGTCGTCGTTCTGCGGTTATACGGATGCGAAGAACCGGTTCGCCAAGACATGAAATCCCTCTCCAAGCGCCTCCGCCACTACAGTCCGTTCCGAAGCAGCGCCACCACCACCACAACTTCCTTCCTTCCTTCATCATCGATTCCCCGTTTTTCTCTCTCTTCGTTCCTTTTTGCTCTCGCCATCGATTCGAGGATTGCGATTGCTCGATTTGGTTCTTCGTTCGCCGGCGGCTCTTGCTTGGTTTGGGCGACCCTCGTCGGGTCGCTCGACCCTAGGCAGCCCTCGTTGATGGTTGCCGAGGGCTGCCGGAGGTCCTTTCGCCTCAGACAACGGCCGCATGGTTGCGAATCTGGGTCGCCATTGTACCGGGCCCTTCAGCGGGCCCGTGAAGAGTTTCAACATTTTTAATAAAAAATTAAAAAAGAGCTTTGCAAGTACAATTTTTCCAAACACTATTTTACCCAAAATTACTTTGCAAAGGATTTTTAAGTTATAACTTATCAAACACAATTTGCATTTTCAAAAACCTCTTTAACCTAAAGTCCTTTACATTTCCCCAAAGACTTTCTCCCAAAGCGTTCCCAAACACAGCCTATATATCCTTGTGTTCAGATGCTTATTTTTCTATTTATCATTTCTAGCATACAAGTGATACATTGCTTCTTATACATCCAGTGAAATTTAATATTTATTTGTTACACGCTGTTTTCCGCAAAACTTTTCTAAACCTTTAAAGCAACTTATTTACCCCCTTTAGATTGCATAGTTAGTCCCAACAAAGATAAGGATTTTGTGGAAGCGGGAAGATCCCTCATCCGATAGACGATCGTTTCCGTCTATTCGATGACTTTTTCTGGAGCGAAAAGTCGGTAATTCTCCTAGAATGTGGAACACATGTAGGGTGGACTCAAATTGCTGCCAGCCTGATTACAGGACTTTGACATTGGGAACCACTTGATATTCCTCAATCATCACCCAAGAATATGGGGACTATCAATTCTTTCTAAGCTCTTTCCAAGCATTCTAATACAGACCTAACATCGCTCAGAATTTATGCACACTCCTGATGACTAGATTTTTTTTTTTTTGGCTTAGGTAAATACACAAACTTATCCGTGTGGAGGCATTTCGCAAGTCATAATTATTGTCCGAAAGAAGAAAAAAGAATTCCCCTATTTCATGCTCGATATTTCGTACCAGAACCTTGCCATGACTAACTTCAACAAAAAGCGGGAACAGTTGCACTTGAATGCCCTCTCTCATCGAGCTTGGGTATTCATAATCTCAGACAAGACAGCCCCAGGCGGTAACTTCTCCGAATCATAACTAGTCGTACTCTCATCAAAAACATCATCGCTACTGGTCGTTGTTGCAGCCACCCTGCTATTGCTACTGCTGAACACCTCACCGCTGCCGTTTGTCATGTTGCCTCTGATCGAAGCTGCGTCATCGTTGCTCTCATTGCCGTTGTGCACGGACGCACCCACATGGTCTATCACCTCCTGCTCCGCACTCATCTGTAGCTGCAGTGCAAACTCGAGGCTCCACACAACTTCGTTCATGGATGGCCGCTTGGCCCCCTCGTCTTGCAAGCAGCTCATGGCGATCTCGCAGACCTTATTGAGGCACTCAGGGGCGATCGCCCCCTTCAGGTGTGGGTCCACGATCTTCTCGATGTCCCCGCTGTTGCAGCAGCTCTGGGCCCAGGCGGCCAGGCTGCTCTGATTCTTCTGGGCTGTCCGATTCACCGCGGGCCTCGCACACAGCACCTCGAACAGCACCACTCCGAAGGAGTACACGTCGGACTTGTCAGTCAGCTGCTGGCGCCTGTAGTACTCCGGGTCCAGGTACCCGAAGGTGCCCTTCACGACCGTGCTGACGTGCGCCTTGGACACGCTCGTGGGCCCGACCTTCGAGAGCCCGAAGTCGGACACCTTGGCGATTGGTGGTCTTCATGTCGCGGTGTATGATGGTGTGCTTGGCACCGGTGTGGAGGTAGTGCAGCCCACGCGCGGCGCCCGTGCAGATCTCGAGCCGCTGCTTCCAGGGGAGTGGGGGATTGTCGGTGTGTAGAGATGGTCGCGGAGGGTCCCGCGCGCCATGTAGTCATACACCAGGATCATCTCTCCCGCGTCATTGCAGAACCCGATAAGGGAGATCAGGTGGAGGTGCCGGAGATGCGAGAGCATCTCGATCTCGGTCATGAACTCGTGGGGGCCCTGCTGCGATCCCGGGTTCAGCCGCTTGATCGCCACTTGGGTGGCCCCGCCGTCGACATAGCCCTTGTACACGTTGCCGAATCCGCCCACACCGATAATGAGCACCTGGTCGAAGTTGTTCGTGGCGGCTCTGATCTCGACCAGCGAGAAGTGTCGGCACAGATCCTACGGCAGGGACGACGCCTGGGTCTTCGTTGACTTGGTCGTCGCGGTGGAGACCAGGCCCCACCACGAGGTGCCATCACTTGAGGTCGAATCCTTCTCTCGGTTTCGTCGCCGGTAAAGGAAGAAAGCGAGGAGTGAGAGCACGGTGAAGACCGAAGCTACGCCAGCACCGATGGCGATCTTTGCTGCTTTGCTTGCCGGTGGAGGAACCGGCCGATTATCTTGGACTGGGACTGGATCTGGGTTCAACCCGGCGAGATTCCTGTCTGAATTGCTGATCTTGAATATCTCGAGGCCATTCAAGATGCCATCTTGAACACCTTCTGGAAGCGCGCCCACCGCGACGGAGAGGTTGGTTCTTTTCTTTTGGCCGTCTGGCATGTATACTGCATAATCTCTATAGACGGGCACGCCCTTCCCGCTCCAACTAATGATATCCGCACGACCCTCGACCAGTTGCGAATCTATGAAGATCTCGAAAAGCCTATCTGAGGGGTTATTTATCTCTATCTGGAATTCGCAAAAGTGTAACCGGACCAAGTAGTAGAAGTTTGTATCCACCTCAATGGACCACGTGAGGTTGTAGCTCAGATTGATTGTTTTGTTCGTTCCCATAGTCCTCGCTGTTGTGTACACGCTATCTGGAGCCGTGTAATTTGGCACTTGGTCACCGTAACTGAGTTGGATAGTTGTATTAACCGGGAAAACTCCGATGCGCGAAGAAGTCACATAGAAGTCATCTGCGTCCCAGGTCCTGTACATTCCCGTGTCATCGGCTGAATCAATAGAATTTCCTCCGACGTTCAAGCGCTTCACCATTTCGAGAGCATCAATGGTACCGAAGGAGTATGGCATCGTATGACCTGCAAACTTGATTCTCTCCTTTGAGTCGATGGTTGTGTTGTAGTAGAGACGTTCGGGCATGGAAACGACTTCGATTCCATTCACGAAAGCATACGCGTCTGAATTACCAGGAGTGGGAGCAAACGTTATATTCAATATCTGGTCGTCTCCGACAGTTAAGCAGAACTCTTTAGAGAAGCCCGAGGCTGGCGGGGTGGTATAATCAGCCAAGAGGGAAGCGCTGAAGTTGCGGAGCAGAGTGAAGCCGGCGGCCTCGACTGAGAAAAAAGAATCGGCGCTGCTGAAGTTGAGGTAATCGGAAGGGAAGAAGTGGAGGCGAACGAATTTGGGCCCTGCGGTGACGTGGAAGGTGTAGGTGAACTCGGCGCGGGAGAGGCGAGCAGTGTAGTATGGTACCGGGGGGGATAGAGGGATGTGGACTGTTTGCGTTTGCAACGACAGAGGAGCGAGTTTTCTCAATCGGAGAGTACCTTGAACCTTCCTCGGCATCTCCAATCCAAGTCCGTTTGTCCCCGGGGAAGTTGCTGGAGGAGCCGCAGTCGACGGCCATATCATCGGTCGGCAGGTAAGCGCCAACGTTGTTGCCCGTGACCGAGACCGTGAGCGCTCCAAGCGAGACGGAGACGACGATGAATAATAGAAGGGGCGGTTTCATGTTCTTCATCTCGCTGCTTGATGACAGAGAAGGGTCGCAGTTGAATCGACGGGAAGAAGTTCACAAGGAGAGCGGAATCTTGGAGCTGAACCAGTTTTAATCATAGGGGGAATTAGGAAGGAGTGCGGAAGAGAAGGCCAGCACTAGTGGCAAAGACTAGTGAAAGACCAAAGTCGTCGCTCAAATATCTGCGATGAGAGATAGAGCCCTCGCCTATCGCAAGAAAATCAGCAAACGGGGTTTGTACTCTTTCGGGTGCGCCGCTCGTGGAAGGCTTCAATGCTTAGAAAGATCGGGCCAGTATTTGTAGTCACGAAAATTCTACGTGGAAATTGGTTTGGTTTGTAGTAGCAAGTGTTTGCGGTTTGATTCATTCAAAGGGTTGGAACCTTCACATATTAGCAGCCCCATAGCTTGGACGGTAATGCTGTAACCTTCAAATATTAGCAGCCTTTTCTAAGGAGAAAATTACCAAAAAATAGTTAAATTTACTGTAATTGTGCAAATTCACTCATAAATATATTTTTTTTGGTCAATTGAATCCTAAATCTTTTATATTTGTACCAATTCAGTCCATTCGACAAATTTTGACTAGCTTGCACTGACATAGACGCTAGCCGTCTTACGTGGAATGACCAACTCTAATGTGAACAATTTTTAATAATTTTTAAATTTATTTATTTTTCTTTTCTTTCTCTTTCTTTTTTTTCTTTCCTTCTTTCTCTGGCTGGTCGCTAAGGTCCGGTGACCAGCTAGAGGCTAGGGGAATGAGGTTGAGCTCGCCCTCACTGTTGCTTGGCGAGGGTTGCCAGGCTAGGGGAAGAAGGAAAGAAAAAAAAGAAAGAGAAAGAAAGAAAAGGATAAAAAATGAAAAAAATAAAAACTTCTTAAAAATATTATTAAAAATTATTTGCGTTAGTGTCGGTCATGCCACATAAGATGGCTGACGTCCATGTCAGTGGCGGCCAGTCAAAATTAATCGGATGGACCGAATTGTCACAAATGCAAAATCTTTATGATTGAATTGGCAAAAAAAAGGTTTTATGACCGAATTAATATAATTGCAATAAGTTTAAGACTTTTTTGGTAATTTTTCCCCTCCTCCGAGTCTATTGAAACAAGCTGCAGTTGGGGTACATTGGGTGTATCCTACACCAGTTTAATCCACCAAGGCTTAGCTGGAGACTTCTAAGGTTTTAATCTTGTGCCGTATCCCACAAATGCCAACCGTTAGATTGAGATGGAAGGGCCCCGACCGTCGAATGAGCTGGTTGTAGCCAATTGCCAGTTTTCACAAGAGGTTGGACGTCCGATCCACTAGAAAATGGACGTCCGACAGTTAAGCAGAACTCTTTGTGGAAGCTCATGGAGCTGTTATAATTGGAAAAGAGGGAAGCGCTGAAGTTGCATAGCAGAGTGTGGCCGACAGCCTTGACCGAGAAGAATGAATCAGCATGGCGAAAGTTGAGATAATTCGAAAGGAAGAAGTGTAGGCGAATTCAAAGAGGGAGAGATGAGCAGCGTAGTGTGGTGTGCCGCTGTGGAAAGAGGCAGATGAACAGTTTGCACTTGCAATGATAGAGGAGCGAGTTTCATCACTTGGAGAGTAGCTCAAACCGTCAGCGGCATCTCCAATCCAAGTCCGTCGGACACAGATGAGTTGTTGGGGGAGCCGCGAATTGACGGTGATATCATTAGTCGGCGAGTATGTGTCCATGTTGTTGCGGTGACCGAGACCGCAAGTGCTTCGAAAGCGAGATGGAGATGAAGAGGAATAAGAGAAGTGGTTTCATGTTCTTCATCTCGCCGTTTAACAACTGGGAGGGTCATAGCTGAATCGATCAATGGAAGTTGACGAGGATAGTAGAATCTTGAAGATGAACCAGTTTTAACCATTGGGAATTAGGAAGGGGTGAGGGCAGGGAAGACTAGACAAGATTAGAAGGAAAATTACTAATTAGCCCCTTACCAATTGTACATATTTCAATATAGTTTTGAACATTTCAATTTTATCAATGTAGTGGTAAATCATTTCAAGATATTCTAATGTAATTTTTCCGGTCAATTTTCGCCTGAAAATACTAACGCAGCGATCCAGTCATGTTTGATTGTTCTATATGGTACAGTTGGTCATCTGATGTAGATAAAATGAGTCGAAATGTAGTCATTTTGCATATTTTTTCAATTTTTTGGTTTTTTTTTCTTTTTTCCTTTTTCACGATATTGTTCATCTTGTTTCCACAACTTGAATCTCTTAGGGAAACATGGTAAATCGTTGTAAGAAAGTAGATTTTTCTAGAGTTAAGTCGAGCTGGCAGTGGTGCTACCAGAGCTTCTCTATGAACTTTGGAAAAGCGTTATGGTTCGGTAGATCTATTGGCGGTGCTATCAAAAGCGTCTCGATAATTGACCTTGTAATGCTCAAATTTCGGTGAACATGGCCAAAGCTGGCCACACGCAGACTAGTCGCATGGATCCCAACGACCTCGGCCGAGCCCATTTTGCCGCAGTCGGCACCAATCTGCGCGTAGGCGCAGGAAACCGAGGCAAATGGCGAAGACTCATTGGAATCGAAACGAATTCCCACCTGATTTCCCTCCGATTTGGCAGACTGAAGGCGTTGCTCTGCATTACAATTCAAGCAACGGCAGCGGCACAGAGACAAAGGGAGACCTCGACGGTGAGAATTGAAGCATCGGTCACGGATCAATGAAAGGAAAATTCTCTACTTCGCATAATAAAAGACTTAAAAAAATGATGACTTGTAACATACGTGATTGTTTATTACTAGTATTGTCGAATCAATTCTCGATTTATATTGAAAACGAAGATGGAGAACTGAAAATTTTGGAGTGACAAAGGCACAGTGAATTGGCTCTTGTAGATGCTGTGGCCATGGGAGGGATATTGTATTTACACCCAAAGAAGAAGATGAACAATAGGGCGGAAAAGGAAAGTAAAGAAAACGTAAAGAAAAGAAGACAAAAAAAATTCAAAAAACTCATAAAATTACTCGAAATGAAACATCATATCGATGGCCACGCCACAAAAGATTGCTAGCGATGACTGGACAACAAGCAAAGCATTTTCGCACAAAAGATTAACCAGAAGTACTATATGGGAATTTCATAAAATGGTTTGAGACTCTATTGACAAAACACAAAAATCTTAGGGTCTTCATTGAAATCTATCAAATAAGTTTAGGTCTGAACCGGTAATTTTCCTTGAAATTAGCGAAAAACCAAAGTCGTCTCTAAGATATCCACAATCAGTAGAGTTTTACCTATCATAAAAAAGCAGCCAATGGGACTTACTGCTCTTTTTGGGTGCGCTTTCCTTTTCAGGAATGTCTTATTGCGTAGTAAGGTCAGGTCAGTTGGACGATGGGCGGATCCATGCAATAATTCTCTCCTTTAAGAGGGACCACCACCACCACCATCATAAGCTTTCTTCGTTATGTCCTTCCATTTTATGTATTGTCATCTTTGAAGGAGCGACGTAGAAATTGATTTGCACTAGCAAGTCTTTCAATCTCATCTGGTCAAAGGGAAATTATTGGCCGTTAGATCGAGATGAAAGGATCTCGGTCGTTGAATCTGGCAATGGTCGCCAAAGGTCGGAGAGGCCTAATGCAATCGCGTTGAGTTTTACAATGCACCAGCAAACAAGCGTCTGACCACTAGAAAATTGACGTGCAGTGCAGTCACAATCATATTTAATGACATTTTACTAGTTTACATTCTTAGTTACGAACATCGTTGTAAACCTTTGTAAACTATCGTAATTCAAAAATATTCAAATTTACGGTGTTAAGTTCTTGATTATGATGTTATGATGAAATGTCTAAATAATTTAAAACTGGTCGTAACAAAAAAAAATTCCAAATTTAGTTCATTTTGCTCATAGTTACAATGGATTGTCGTAAACCTTTGCAGAGGGCCATAATTGAAAAAAATACAAAATTACCACACTTTGTTACGAAGCATTGTAGCCCTTTGTAAATAGTCGTAGTTGAAAAAATCCAAACATATGACGTTTTCCTCATGTTTGTGAAGCCATAACTCTTTATAAATTATCGTAAATTAGAACTGTTGACAAATGCTTATGACGATCCACCGTAACCAAGAACAAAATGTTGTAAATTTGGATTGATTTTTTTGGTAAAGGCAAGATGATTGATTTTAATGACTATGGTTTCCAAAGTTAACGACGGTTTGTAATAATTAAGAACAAAACGTCATAAATTTGAATATGTTATTGATTACGGCGATTTACAGAGAATTACAACACGGCACAAAACATATAAATTTAGATTTTCTTAAATGATGATAGTTTACAAGGGGTTACGAAAAGAAAAAATCATCATAAATTCAAATAATTTTTATGACATAATCAATAAAATATTCAAATTTATGACGTTTCGTTCTTAATTATTACAAACCGTCGTTAACTTTGGAAACCAGAGTCACTAAAATCAATCAAAATTTACGACATTTTCTTCTTGGTTACGGCAGATCGTCATAAGCATTTGTCAACAGTTCTAATTAAAAATATGGAAATCTACAATGTCCTGTTCTTAGTTAAGAAACATTTGTAAAACGTCCTAATTTTGTTTAAAAAGAAAACCAAATTTACGATGCTTTACTCTCGGTTACAATGGAGTCTTTTTGTAAATCGTCGTAACTGAAACATATCCAACTTTAAGACGTTTTGTTCATTGGTACGATGGATTTGTCAGTGGTCGTACTTTAAATCATCCAAATTTATTAGGTTTTCCCACAGTCACAACGACGAAGCATTGTAATTCTTCATAAATCGACGTAATTGGAAAAATATCTAAATTTACGACGTTTGTTCTTAATAATTACGTACTGTCGTAAACCTTTGTAAATCGTTATTGTTAAAAAGGTTAATACCACAAAAAACCCCAAACTGATATACCTATGACAAATTTACCCAAAACTAGTAAATCTGTGATAAATTTAGCCCAAACTAATTTTTTGACCACCAAAAATCCCAAACTGGTACACATGACAAATTTATCCTCCGTTAGTTTCCGTTAAATTTTACAATCAAATTTCTGAATTGAATTACACGTGTCAGTTGGCGGGTGAACCAGTTTGGGGTTTTACCTCTCCATTCATTACAGATTTACCAATTTGTGATTTTTTGAGGTACCAGTTTGGGTTTTTTGTGGTTAAAAAATTAGCTTGGGGTAAATAGGTCAGGTGTACCAATTTGAGGTTTTTATGATCAAAAAATTAGTTCGGGGAAAATTTATCACAAATGTACAAGTTTGAAGCTTTTTATAATATTAACCCTTGTTAAAAATATTTCAAATTTACTGTGTGTTGTTCTTAATTACAGTTAATCATTTTGAAATTTAGTGAATCGTCATAATTTTGAAAAATCCAAATTTGCAATGCTTTGCTATTAGTTCGATCGGGCTGGCATAGTTAAAAAAAATCGAAATTTACGACGTCCTGCTCTTGGTTACCATGTAACGTCGTAAACATTTGTATGTTGTCATAATTAAAAAAAATGAAGTTCATAATGCTCTGCTCTTATTTACAAAACGACAGCCTATTCTTACGACTGATCGTCGTAACTATTTGTAAATCATCATAATTCAAAATATTCAAATTTATGACGTTTTGTCTTTTATTGCCATAGCCATTGTAAACCATTTAAAATCGTCGTAAATAAGAAACTAATAAATATGTCGGAGTTTCATTCTTGGTTATGACAAAATACTGTAAAAAAAAAGTCTAAATTGATGATGTTTTTAATTACAACAGACCATAATAAATCTTTGTTGTGATGTCTCAAAAAGTCACGTGTGACACGAGATCTTTCTTAAATTATTTATTATTCTTTTAAACATGCGGAAACATAACAAAATAATCATATAACTTGGTAACTTAAATTTAACAAGTCTAAATGATAGACATGCATCTTTCTTCTTTTAATGTTCGTCTTCCAAGTACTAATACAAGTACCCAAAAAGAAATAGACAACAACACAATTTTGGGAAGGTCAGGTCAATTATTGTCATTACATCTATACTTAATCAAAAGCGAGCCTGTACATTTTTTCCAAACCATCGCCCAACCCAAGGGGACCATCAAACTCTTTCAAAGGTCCTACTGACTCGCTATTTATATCAGCATACCAAGTGATGAAACGGTGGGGCAGAAACTCAAGTAATCCCACATCCACCCTGACAATAGCACTACATTTAACATATAATATCTCGAATCCCAGTACAAGTACATCTTGATACCTTCATTATATGTATACGAGTACTCCAAAGCATAGTGCGGAAGGAAAACCCATCCTACAAATCTAACAAATAAAAAGAGTGAGCCAAAATCCAATAAAGAAAATCTGCAAGTTTAAAGTAGAAGATCATCTTACCACTCAATTTGGTGTCAACAAAATAATGAGATTTCAAAACGAGAACGAAATGATTGTGTGTGGTAAATGGAGGACTAAATGCACTATCTTACCTATCATGATATGTTGATGAAAACAATTATATAATGTTACATAAAATTTGTGCACTCAAATGCAAATAGAATGTATAATAATTTTTGGTACCGGCACTTCAAAATTCTTTACCTTTCAAGCCATTTACTTTTTATATCCATAATCAACGACAGACCTTTCATAACCTTTGTCAATTTGATTGATCCAATCAAAATATCTTTTACTTTTTTCGATGAAATAATTGTTAACTTGTGGGGTGTCATGCTTGTTACACCCCCAACTCTACAATTATAAGGGCAATGTCACAGTGGTCTTTCCACTTGAAAGGCATATAAAATATAATCCATAAACTTGTTATCAAAATATATCCATCAATGTATTTGATTAAGTAGTCATCTGATTACATGATTAGAGTTCTAAAATTCATCAAAAGAATATGTACACTTCCAACTTACAGCTAAACTCAAAGGTTCACTTAGACATAAACAACTCATACAAAAAAATCTCACTATTAAAATGTCTAGCTGATAACATAAACATTCTCATCTTGCTTGCAGCTAGTTGAAAAACTTGAAAAACAACTAAGATCAGTGCAATGAACAACCACAACCTAGTAAGGAGCACTCTCTTCTAAGCAAATCAAAGTCTTTATAAAATGATATCAACTCATCAATCCCAAATCCGGTTTGTGATATATGTAAAATATCAAAAGTGGATTTTCAATAAAGCTTTATACATATCGGATCAATCAACAATATCAACTCAATAATAACAAATCGACTATAAATGGTTCATTTCATTGATCAAACTCTATCAAATCAAATGTTAATGGTCAATTTCATTGACTAATCTAATGCTCAGTATCTAACTATGGTCACGCTTAGCACTATTGACAAAGGCAACCAAATTTTCCCCATCAACAAGGTCTCTACCTATTAGCCAACGGTTCTGCCTTGAAGAACATTTAATCCCTCAATAGGTACTAATCATAGTGATATAAGCACAATGCACAAACACTATTCTCCAATAACCACAAATTAAATTCAAAATCCATCTCGAAACTTAAGTTCACTAACCAAATCATATAAATTTTACGAATTAATTCATCAAACATATTACCATTCGTAAACCATCTTCATAATACAAGAGCTTTTCGTAATTCTTTCATAAAAGGTTTCGCAAATCATCCACAGTCAATCAAGCCCAACTATAATCAGAGATATCTTGCCTTTTAAGTACCACTTTTTCTCTTCAAAAAAAATATCAAACCATGTGATACCTTTTTAATTCATAATATATATTTCCATCATTTTCAAGACATGAATTTTACAAAACCATAGAAGAGATAAGAACCACTCACATGGGAAAGCTAAAAGCCAACCTTCAAAGGTTACTCATATCGATGAACTCGTATTTCTATCAGTTAACCGGAAAACGATATCAAAACCATGTAAAACTCTACTTTAACCAATGACTTGACTAGACTACACTTATTTATCGATAAAATGACTTCTATGCGCTAACGAAGAAACTCGTTTATAGCGACATTGATCTTTGTTAGTTATACGTATTGTCCGTTACGCATAACTCGCATGTGAAACTTTAAAAATTTAACTGTACTTCGAAATTGATTTTCGTCCAACCCAATGGCTCCACAATGCCTTAAACTATCATTTCCATATAAATCCACAGCTTAACAACTCCTAAATCGAACCTCGTAGCTCAAAATTTACATGACTTCGAATTTATGACTCAAAAATTGCTCCAATTAGATGAATAAAGGGCTCGAATTCTTACCAGTTATTGCAAAACTAAGTTGATTTGGCTTGTCGGGACGTTTGAAAACATATAGGCGCAAAAATTTATCTCTCTTTTCTTCGTTTCCTCTTTTCCAATGGTTTTAACGTCCAACTCTCCCTCCTTGCCTTTCTCGTTTTCGCCGGCGTCCTTTTCTTCTCTTTCTTTAGCGCCAACTGCAGATACAAAGAGAAGTGGGCTTGAGTCCTATGAAATTACTTGGGCTTCGGCTATTATTTTAATAACTTGGCCCTAATATTACAACGCCAACGCGATCTGTCAAGACATCTCAACTCTTCGCTTCCCTTCTTTCACACTAAAAAAGGGCGGTGCGCATTTTAAACTCTCGCTCCCCCTTCTTTTTGCGATTAAATTGCGTCTTTGTGTGACAATCGGCTTTGTCTCTTTGTACTTCATTTTCATAATGCTCATCACGATAAATTGTATGAAGTGGTTCAAGTCTCATAGCATCTGCAAGATATTATATGGTGCTTTAGGAAAATGAGTGGAATTGTTTGGATGTCCTTGTTCCCAATTGTACAGGCGGTTCAGTTCTAACTTTTGATGTCTGCTCCAAGTAAGCATATCCAATTCATCCACATCTATCAAATTAGATCTAGATGCCTATCTGCAGCTGGTGTTTTCCACTGGCCACCTCGATGGAAGTCATTGCCCAATGTCTTTTGCCCGTCTCTTGAAATTGGTTTTATTGTGTTTTAAGCGGTTTTTATTCCATTCCTATCTCTCTTGAACATCCTTTTAATTACATCCTGACTCATCCCCGGTTTGACAATTTATCGTTTTCTTTGTACAAACCACTTGTGTGTAAATAAGCTTGATACTATTCTGACTGAGAAATTAACTGTATTTAGGTCCATGGCTCAAATTGAAGTATCTTCTGCATGATCCCTTAAAACTTTCAAGATTAGAAATGAGTAGCTTGCATAGAAATAGAAGATCAAAGACCATCCTTTAAAGCCGGGCCTTTCCCCTTAATTCCATTTGTGAGTCAAATTTTCTACATCTCCATCAATTTGTAGTATTTTTTGTGAATGCCTAGATGTCTGGCTAAGATTCTTTAGCATATCCTTTACCTTTCTTTTAATTGACAATAATTGATGGTTGATATTACCCCGTAGCATTCCCCCCATCATGTTCGCTGCCCATTGTAAGTACATTTTTAAAGCAGCAACGTGGATGGTCTCTCTAAATCAGGTCGTCTGTCTTTTATATGTAGACTAATAATTAAATTTGTCTCAATCTGTGTTTTCTTCGTAGAGCTCTATATATATTGTCCACTTTTCATTGATTCTTTAAAACGATGTTTCTCATAATTCCAATCACTACAAAAAAAACATGCTTTTCGGCGAAAATTTCAACGAAAATTCTGGAAAATTCGTTGGAAAGGGAATTTCCAACGAATTTTCCAACGAAAAAAAATTCGTTGGTAATAGGTTGTTGGAAATTTTTCCAACGAAAAATTTCAATTTTCGTTGGAAATTTGCGACGAATTTTCTTTCGTTGGAAAATTTGTTGAAAAATTCGTAGCTAAATTCGTTGGAAAAATTACAAAAAAAACTTTTTGGTCAAAAATTCGTGGAAATTTTTTTTCCAACGAAAAAATTTTCGTTGGAAAAATTACAAATTTTGTTCAAAAAATCGTGAAAATTTTTTTTCCAACAAAAAAAATTTCGTTGGAAAAATTACAAATTTTGTTCAAAAAATCGTGGAAATTTTTTTTCCAACGAAATATTTTTCGTTGGAAAAATTATAATTTTTTTTTCGAAATATTTTTTGATTGTAAACACTAACATAATTAGAAATTAAATTGTTAGAAATTTCAACGATTTTTTTTCGATTGAAATTTCCAACGAATTTACCAACTAAAATTGTTACACAAAAATAATTACCCGAAATTAAACGTTGGTAAATTCGTTTGGGAATTTCAACGAATTTTTTTTCGTTGAAATTTCCAACGAATTTACCAACGAAAATTGTCCACACAAAAATAATTACCGGAAATTAAATTTGTTAGAAAACCCGTTTTGGAAATTTCCAAACGAATTTACCAACGAAAATTGTCTACACAAAAATAATTACCCGGAAATTAAATTTGGTTGGTAAATTCGTTGGAATTTCAATCTAATTTTTTTTCGTTGGAAATTTCCAACGAATTTACCAACTAAAAATTGTCCACACAAAAATAATTACCCGGAAATTAAATTTCGTTGGAAAATTGAAATTTCCAACGAATTTACCAACGAAAATTGTCTACACAAAAATAATTTACCGGAAATTAAATTTGAATTTTTTGTTGGTAAATCGTTGGGAATTTCCAAACGATAATTGTTTTTCGTTGGAAATTTCCAAACTAATTTACCAACGAAAATTGTCCACACAAAAATAATTACCCGGAAATTAAATTTCGTTGGTAAATTCGTTGGGAATTTCCAACGAATCTTTTTTTCGTTGGAAATTTCCAACGAATTTACCAAAAATAATTAAAAAATTGTCCACACAAAAATAATTACCCGGAAATTAAATTGTCTAAAAAATAAAAAAAAATTTCGATTTGGAAATTTCCAAACGAATTTCCAACAATTTACCAAAAAATTGTACACACAAAAATAATTACTGAAATTAAATTTGTCGCAAAAATTCGTTGGAAATTTCCAACGATTTTTTTTTTCGTGGAAATTTCAACGAATTTTACCACGAAAATTTTACACACAAAAATAATTACCCGGAAATTAAGTTTTTCATAAAATTCGTTGGAAATTTCCAACGAATTTTCCAACAAAAAAATTGTACACACAAAAATAATTACTCGGAAATTAAATTTTAATTAAAATTCGTTGGAAATTTCCAACAAATTTTTTTAGTTGAAATTTCCAACAAATTTTAACGACGAAAATTTTACACACAAAAATAATTACCCGAAATTAAGTTTCGTTGGAAAATTCGTTGGAAATTTCCAACGAATTTTTTTCGTTGAAATGTCAACGAATTTTCCAACGAAATAAAATTCGTTGGAAATTTCCATCAATTTACCAAGAAAAAGTTTTTGTTGAAAAGTTCCAACGAATTTTGCGACGAAAAAAAATTCGTTGGAAATTTCCAAGCAATTTGATTTTTCGTTGGAAAATTTGTTGCAAATTTTTGACGAAAATATTTCGTTGGAAAATTTTAGAAGTAAAAAAAAAGCGTTTTTGTAGTGAATTTTTTCTTGTCTGCTATCTCGTGTAAGTTGCCCTCACGATTTTTCAGGAGGTTTTCTCATCCATAACTCTTCCTTGAGGATTAGCGGAGGAAAAAACGCCGCTAAATTATAGTATCTCAAACTGCTTATCCCTTCTATCATATCATATCTATGTTCTCCTTTGTTAAGAAATGAAGATTAAGACCGGGCTTTCGCAGAGGTGGGAAGATCCCTCATCCAATAGACAATTGTTTCCGTCTATTCGATGACTTTTTTTTTTTGGAGCGATGAGTCGGCATTTCCTAGGATGCGGAACGCATGTAGGGTGGACAAATCTTGCTGCAAGCCTGATTACACGACTTCAACACTAGGAATCACTTCACATTTCTCAATTATTACCCAAGAAAACGGGACTATCAATTCTTACTAAGCTCTTTCCACGCATTCTTATCCCGACCTAACATCGATCAAAATTTGCGCACATTCTTGATCACTAGACTTTTTTTTTTCTACTTTCGAAAATACACAAACTTATACGTGTGGAGGCACTTCGCAAGTTACAATTATTGTCCCAAAGCCAAAAAGAGTAACCCTATTTCATGCTCGATAATTCGTAGCAAAACCTTGCCATGACTAACTTCAAGAAAAGAACAGGAACAGTTGAACTTGAATGCCCTTCTCTCAACGAGCTTGGTGCTTCAGAATCTCAGAGAAGACAGCCCCAGGCAGCAACTTCTCCGGAATCATAACTAGTCGTACTCTCATCAAAAACATCATCGCTACTGGTCGTTGTCACAGCCGCCCTACTATTGTTGCTACTGCTGAACACCTCACCGCTGCCGTTTGTCACGTTGCCTATGATCGGAGCTGCCTCATCGTCGCTCTCATCTCCGTCGCGGAAGTAGTGCAGCCCGCGCGCAGCGCCGGTGCAGATCTCGAGCCGCTGCTTCCAGGGGGGGGGGGGGATTGTCGCTGTTGTAGAGATGGTCGCGGAGAGTCCCGCGCGCCATGTAGTCGTACAGCAGGATCATCTCTCCCGCATCGTTGCAGAACCCGATCAGGGAGACCAGGTGGAGGTGCCGGAGCTCCGAGAGCATCTCGATCTCGGTCAAGAACTCGTGGAGGCCCTGCTGCGACCCCGCGTTCAGCCGCTTGATCGCCACTTGGGTGGCGCCCCCGTCGACATAGCCCTTGTACACGTTGCCGAACCCACCGACGCCGACAACAAACACCTCGTTGAAGTCGTTCGTGGCCGCTCTGATCTCGGCCAGCGAGAAGTGGCGGCACCGATCCGACGGCAGGGACGACGCCTGGATCTTCGTTGACTTGGTCGTCGCAAAGGAGACCGGGCCCCACCATGAGGTGCCGTCGCTCGAGGTCGAATCCTTTGCTCTGTTTCGTCGCCGGTAAAGGAAGAAAGCCAGGAGTGAGAGCAAGGTGAAGCCCGAAGCTTTGCCAGCAACGATGGCGATCTTTGCTGTTTTGCTGTGGTTCGATGATGCTTTGCTTGCCGGTGGAGGAACCGGCTGATTATCTGGGACTGGGACTGGATCTGGGTTCAACCCGGCGAGATTCCCGTCTGGATTGCTGATCTTGAATATCTCGAGGCCATTCAAGATGCCATCGGAGTAGAGAGTATAACCATCTGGAAGCGCGCCCACCGCGACCGAGAGGTTGCTTCTTTTCTTTTGGCCGTCATGCATGTATACTGCATAATCTCTATACACAGGCATGCCCTTCCCGCTCCAACTAATGACATCCGCACGATTCTCGACCAGTTGTGAATCTATGAAGATCTCGAAAACCCTATCTGTGGGCTTATTTATCTCTCTCTGGAACTCGCAGAAGTGTAACCGGACCAAGTAGTAGAACTCTGTATCCACCTCGATGGACCACGCGAGCTTGTAGCTCAGATTGATTGTTTTGTTTGTTCCCATAGTCCTCGCTGTTGTGTACACGCTATCTGGAGCCGTATAACTTGGCACTTGATCACTGTAACTGAGTTGGATAGTTCTGTTAACCGGCAAAACTCCGATGTACGAAGAAGTCACATAGTCGTCATCTAATTCCCAGGTCCTGTACATGCCCGTGTCATCGGCTGAATCAATAGAATTTCCTCCGACGTTCAAGCGCTTCACCATTTCGAGAGCATCAGTGGTACCGACGGAGTATGGCGTCGCCTGACCTGCAAACTTGATTCCCTCCTTTGAGTCGATGCTTGTGCTGTAGTAGAGACGTTCGGGCATGGAAACGACTTCGATTCCATTCACGAAAGCATACGCGTCTGAATCACCAGGAGTGGGAGTGAACGTTATGTTCAATATCCGGTCGTCTCCGACGGTTAAGCAGAACTCTTTAGAGAAGCTCGGGGAGCGGGTATAATCAGCCAAGAGGGAAGCGCTGAAGTTGCGGAGCAGAGTGAATCCGGCGGCCTCGACCGAGAACAAAGAATCGGCACGGCTGAAGTTGAGGTAATCGGAAGGGAAGAAGTGAAGGCGAACGAATTTGGGCCCTGCGGTGGTGACGTGGAAGGTGTAGGCGAACTCGGAGCGGGAGAGGCGAGCAGTGTAGTATGGGACCGGGGGGACAGAGGGATGTGAGCCGTTTGCCTTTGCAATGACAGAGGAGCGAGTTTTCTCAATCGGAGAGTACCTCGAACCTTCCTCGGCATCTCCAATCCAAGTCCGTTTGTCCCACCGGGGAGTTGCTGGAGGAGCCGCAGTCCACGGCAATATCATCGGTCGGCCGGTAAGTGCCAACATTGTTGCCGGTGACTGAGACCGTGAGCGCTTCGAGCGAGATGGAGACAACAATGAATAGTAGAAGTGGCGGTTTCATGTTCTTCATCTCGCTGCTTGATGACAGAGAGGGGTCGCAGTTGAATCGACGGAAAGAAGTTCACAAGGAGAGCGGAATCTTGGAGATGAACCAGTTTTAATCATGGGGGAATTAGGAAGGAGCGCGGAAGAGAAGGCCAGCACTAGTGGCAAAGACTAGTGGAAGACCGAAGTCGTCGCTAAAATATCTGCGATGAGAGATAGAGCCCTCGCTTTTCGTGGAAGGCTTCATTGCTTAGAAATATCGGGCCAGTGTTTGTAGTCACGAAAATTCCGCGTAGAAATTGGTTTGGTTTGTAGTAGCAAGTGTCTGCGGTTTGATTCATTCAAAGGGTTGGAACGGGCAGTCCAAAAAAAAAAAAAAAAAAGAACCAGCTAGCGTTTGGACAGTACTGCCATAACCTTCACATATTAGTAGCCCCATAGCTTGGACGGTACTGCCGTCACCTTCACACATCAGCAGCCTCTTCTAAGGGCAAAATTACCAAAAAATAGTTAAATCTATTATAATCGTTCAAACTCAGCCGTAAATATTTTTTCTGCCAATTGAATAGTAAACCTTTTATATTTATACTAATTCAGTCCATTCAACAAATTTTTGACTAGTCTACGCTGATATGGACACTGATCGTATGACGTGGCATAGTCAACTCTAACGTGGATAATTTTTAATAATTTTTAAATTTATTTTTTTCTTTTTTTTCTCTTTCTTTTTTTTCTTTTCTTCTTTCCTTGTTCGGTCCCCAAGGTCCAGCGACCGGCCAGAGGCTAGGGCAGCAAGGTTGAGCTCACCCTCGCCGTTGCTTGGCGAGGGTTGCCAGGCTAGGGAAAGAAGGAAAGAAAAAAACAGTAATAATTGTGCAATCTAGTTTAATGCATTTAATATGCCCTAAGCGCCCCTTTTTCTTTTCAAAGAAGCATCAAACCATGTGATGCATTTTTAATTTATAATATATATTTCTAACATTTTCAAGACATGAGTTTTACAAAACTAAAAAAAAGATAAGTACCGCTCACTTGGGAAAGCTAAAAGCCAATCTAAAAAGGTTACTCATATCGACGAACTCGTATTTCTATCTATTAACCGAAAAAACGATATCAAAACCAAGTAAAACTCTATTTTAACTAGCGACTTGAGTAGACCACGCTTATTCATCGATAAAATGACTTCTATGCACTAACGAAGAACTAGTTTATCACGAACATTCATCTTTACTGGTTATACGTATTGTCCGTTACGCGTAACTCACATGCGAAACTTTAAAAATTTGCGCTCGAATCTGTACTTCGGAATTGATTTTCGCCAAACCCAATGGCTCCACAATGCCCTAAACTATCATTTTCATATAAATACATAGCTTAACAACTCCTAAATTGAACCTTGCAGTTCAAAATTTACATGACTTTGAATTTATGACTTAAAAATTGCTCTAATTAGATGAATAAAGGGCTCCAATTCTTACCAGTTGCAAAACAAAGTTGATTTGGCTTGTCGGGACGTTTGAAAACATATAAGCGCAAAAATTTATCTCTTTTCTTCATATTCTCTTTTCCAATGGTTTTAACGTTCCCTCCTTGCCTTTCTTGTTTTCGCCGGCGTCCTTTTCTTCTCTTCGTTTAGCGCCAACTGCAGATATAAAGAGAAGTGGCCTTGAGTCCTATGAAATTACTTGGGCTTCGGCTATTATTTTAATAACTTGGCCCTAATATTACAATGCTGATGCGATCTGTGCCCATCTCAACTCTTTGCTTCCCTTCTTTCGCAATGAAAGGGCGTCGTGCACATTTTAAACTCTTGGTCCCCCTTCTTTTGCGATTAAATGATGTCTTTGTGCGACCATCAACCCGTCTCTTTGCACTTCATTTTTATTATGCGCGTCACGATAAATTGGATGAAGTGCTTCAAGTCTCATAGCATCTGCAAGATATCATATGGTGCTTTATGAAATGAGTAGAATTGTTTGGATGTCCTTGTTCCCAATTGTACAGGCGGTTCAGTTCTAATTTTTGATGTCTGCTCCAAGTAAGCATATCCAATTCATCCACATCTATCAGATTAGATCTAGATGCCTATCTGCAGCTGGTGTTTTCCCCTGGCCATCTCAATGGAAGTCATTGCCCAATGTCTTTTGCGTCTCTTTTGAAATTGGTTTTATTGTGCAAGTGGTTCTTATTCCATTCTCGTCTCCCTTGAACATCCTTTTAATTACATCATGAATCATCCCCAGTCTGACAATTTGTTGTGTTCTTTGTACAGACCGCTTTTGTCCAAATAGGCTTGACACTATTCTAACTGAGAAACTATACTTGGGTCCGTGAGTCAAACTGAAGTATCTTCCACACGATCCTTTAGAACTTTCAAGATTAGAAATATGACTTGCTTGCATTGAAATAGGAGGGCAAAGAACATACTTTAAAGCCAGGCCTTTCCCCTTAATTCCATTTGGGGTCAAATTTTCTAACTCTCCATGAATTTGTTGTATTTTTTTTGTGAATGCCTAGATGTCTAGCTGAGATTATTTAGCATAGCCTTTACTTTTCTATTAATTGACAATAATAGCTTATTGATATTACTCCGTAACATTTCCCCTATCCTATTCGTTTCACATTGTAAGTACATTCCTAAAGCAAATAACGTAGATGATTCTCTAAATTGGACCGTCTATCCTTTTTATGTAGACTCATAACTAAAATTTGTTCCATCCGTTTTTTTCTTCATAGAGCCCTATACATTGTGAACTTATCATAGACTCTTTAGAACTATGTTTCGCATAATTTCAATTTTTCTTGTCTGCTATCTCGCACGTAAGTTGCCCTAATATTTCCAAGGGCTTCTCTCATCTATAACTCTTCCTCGAGTATTAGCTGAATGAAAAACACCACTAAATTACAGTATCTCAAACTCGGTTACCCTTTTTTATCATATCATACGTATGTTCTCCACTTGAAAGAAATGAAGATTAAGACAATACTTTCGTGAAAGTGGGAAGATTTCTCATCCGATAGAGCGATCAATTCTGTTTGTTCAATATTTTTTTTTTTTGGAGGGATGAGTCGGCAATTCTCCTAGAATGTGGAACGCATGAAGGGTGGACTAATCTTGCTGCAAGCCTCATTATAGGACTTCAACACCGGGAATCACTTGACATTCCTCAATTATCACCCAAGAATATAGGGCTACCAATTCTTACTAAGCTCTTTCCATGCATTCTTATCCCCATCTAACATCCATCAGAATTTGCGCACATTCCTGATGATTATATATATTTTTTCTACTTAGGAAAATACACAAACTTATACGTGTGGAGGCACTTCGCAAGTTACAATTATTGTCCCAAAGCCAAAAAAAAAAAAAATACCCCTATGTCATGCTGATATTTCGTAGCAAAACCTTGCCATGACTAACTTCAAGAAAGAACATCAACAGTTGAACTTGAATGCCCTTCTCTCAACGAGCCTGGGGCTTCAGAATCTCAGAGAAGACAGCCCCAGGCAGCAACTTCTCCGAATCATAACTAGTCGTACTCTCATCATAAACATCATCGCTGCTGGTCGTTGTCGCAGCCACCCTACTATTGCTACTGCTGAACACCTCACCGCTGCCGTTTGTCACGTTGCCTCTGATCGGAGCTGCCTCATCGTCGCTCTCATCGCCATCGTGCACGGACGCACCCACATGGTCTATCACCTCCTGCTCCGCGCTCATCTGTAGCTGCAGCGCGAACTCGAGGCTCCACACAACGTCGTTCATGGATGGCCGCTTGGCCCCCTCCTCCTGCAAGCAGCTCATGGCGATCTCGCAGAACTTATTGAGGCACTCGGGGCGATCGCCCCTTCAGGTGCGGGTCCACGATCTTCTCGATGTCGCCACTCTTGCAGCAGCTCTGGGCCCAGGCGGCCAGGCTGATCTGCTTCTTCTGGGCCGTCCGATTCACCGCGGGCCTCGCACACAGCACCTCGAACAGCACCACCCCGAAGGAGTACACGTCGGACTTGTCAGTCAGCTGCTGGCGCCTGTAGTACTCCGGGTCCAGGTACCCGAAGGTGCCCTTCACGACCGTGCTGACGTGGGCCTTGGAAACGCTCGTGGGCCCGACCTTCGAGAGCCCGAAGTCGGACACCTTGGCGACCCACTTCTCATCGAGCAGGATGTTGGTGGTCTTCATGTCGCGGTGAATGATGGTGTGCTTGGCACCGGTGTGGAGGTAGTGCAGCCCGCGCGCGGCCCCGGTGCAGATCTCGAGCCGCTGCTTCCAGGGGAGTGGGGGATTGTCGGTGTTGTAGAGATGGTCACGGAGAGTCCCGCGCGCCATGTAGTCGTACACCAGGATCATCTCTCCCGCGTCGTTGCAGAACCCGATCAGGGAGACCAGGTGGAGGTGCCGGAGCTCCGAGAGCATCTCGATCTCGGTCAAGAACTCATGGAGGCCCTGCTGCGACCCCGGGTTCAGCCGCTTGATCGCCACTTGGGTGGCGCCCCGTCGACATAGCCCTTGTACACGTTGCCGAACCCGCCCACGCCGACAACAAACACCTCGTCGAAGTCGTTCGTGGCCGCTCTGATCTCGGCCAGCGAGAAGTGGCGGCACCGATCCGACGGCAGGGACGACTCCTGGGTCTTCATTGACTTGGTCGTCGCAAAGGAGACCGGGCCCCACCATGAGGTGCCGTCGCTCGAGGTCGAATCCTTTGCTCTGTTTCGTCGCCGGTAAAGGAAGAAAGCCAGGAGTGAGAGCACGGTGAAGACCGAAGCTACGCCAGCAACGATGGCGATCTTTGCTGTTTTTCTGTGGTTCGATGATGCTTTGCTTGCCGGTGGAGGAACTGGCTGATTATCTGGGACTGGGACTGGATCTGGGTTCAACCCGGCGAGATTCCTGTCTGGATTGCTGATCTTGAATATCTCGAGGCCATTCAAGATGCCATCAGTGTAAAGAGTATAACCGTCTGGAAGCGCACCCACCGCCACGGAGAGGTTGCTTATTTTCTTTTGGCCGGCTGGCATGTATACTGCATAATCTCTATAGACGGGCACGCCCTTCCCGCTCCAACTAATGACATCCGCACGATCCTCGACCAGTTTTGAATCTATGAAGATCTCGAAAAGCCTATCTGTGGGCTTATTTATCTCTATCTGGAACTCGCAGAAGTGTAACCGGATCAAGTAGTAGAACTCTGTATCCACCTTGATGGACCACGTGAGGTTGTAGCTCAGATTGATTGTTTTGTTCGTTCCCATAGTCCTTGCCGTTGTGTACACGATATCTGGAGCCGTGTAATTTGGCACTTGGTCACTGTAACTGAGTTGGATAGTTGTATTAACCGGCAAAACTCCGATGTACGAAGAAGTCACATAGTCGTCATCTGCTTCCCAGGTCCTGTACATTCCCGTGTCACCGGCTGAATCAATAAACTGTCCTCCGACGTTCAAGCGCTTCACCATTGCGAGGGCATCAGTGTTACGGAAGGTGTATGGCGACAACTGACCTGCCAACTTGATTCCCTCGGTTGAGTCGACGACCGAGTTGTAGTAGAGACGCTCAGGCATGGAAACGACTTCGATTCCATTCACGAAAGCATACGCGTCTGAATTACCAGGAGTGGGAGCAAACGTTATGTTCAATATCTGGTCGTCTCCGACAGTTAAGCAGAACTCTTTAGAGAAGCCTGAGGCTGGCGGGGTGGTATAATCAGCCAAGAGGGAAGCGCTGAAGTTGCGGAGCAGAGTGAAGCCGGCGGCCTCGACTGAGAAAAAAGAATCGGCGCTGCTGAAGTTGAGGTAATCGGAAGGGAAGAAGTGGAGGCGAACGAATTTGGGCCCTGCGGTGACGTGGAAGGTGTAGGTGAACTCGGCGCGGGAGAGGCGAGCAGTGTAGTATGGTACCGGGGGGATAGAGGGATGTGGACTGTTTGCGTTTGCAACGACAGAGGAGCGAGTTTTCTCAATCGGAGAGTACCTTGAACCTTCCTCGGCATCTCCAATCCAAGTCCGTTTGTCCCCGGGGAAGTTGCTGGAGGAGCCGCAGTCGACGGCCATATCATCGGTCGGCAGGTAAGCGCCAACGTTGTTGCCCGTGACCGAGACCGTGAGCGCTCCGAGCGAGACGGAGACGACGATGAATAATAGAAGGGGCGGTTTCATGTTCTTCATCTCGCTGCTTGATGACAGAAGGGTCGCAGTTGAATCGACGGAAAGAAGTTCACAAGGAGAGCGGAATCTTGGAGCTGAACCAGTTTTAATCATAGGGGGGGAATTAGGAAGGAGGCGGAAGAGAAGGCCAGCACTAGTGGCAAAGACTAGTGAAAGGCCAAAGTCGTCGCTCAAATATCTGCGATGAGAGATAGAGCCCTCGCCTATCGCAAGAAAATCAGCAAACGGGGTTTGTACTCTTTCGGGTGCGCTGCTCGTGGAAGGCTTCATTGCTTAGAAAGATCGGGCAAGCGTTTGTAGTTACGAAAATTCCGCGTGGAAATTGGTTTGGTTTGTAGTAGCAAGTGTTTGCGGTTTGATTCATTCAAAGGGTTGGAACCTTCACTTATTAGCATCCCCATAGTTTGGACGGTAGTGCTGTAACCTTCACGTATGAGCAGCCTCTTCTAAGGGAAAATTACCAAAAATAGTTAAATCTACTGTAATTGTTCCAATTCACTCATAAATATATTTTTTATCAATTAAATCCTAAATCTTTGACATTTTTGTCAATTCGGTCCATCCGACAAATTTTGACTAGCAGACCGACGGACTTGCCTATTTGGTTTTTATGGTATGACTAATTTCTAATGTGAATAATTTTTAATAATTTTTAAATTTATTTATTTTTCTTTTTCTTCTTTTTTTTTTTTTTCCTTCTTTCTCGGCCGGTCGGCCGAGGTCTGGTGGACGGGTCGAGGCTAGGGTAGTGAGGTTGAGCTCGCCCTCACCATTGCTTGGCGAGGGTTGCCGGGCCGGGAGAAGAAGGAAAGAAAAAAAAAAAGAAAAAAAAAAGGAAAAAAATGAAAAATTCTAAAAATTTTTATTAAAATTATTTGCGTTAGTGTCGATCACGCCCACATAAGACAACCGGACGTCCATGTCGGGCCGGGCGGCAAGTCAAAATTAATAGGATGGACCTGAATTGTCTTAAATGCAAAATCTTTATGATTCAATTGGCAAAACAAAAAAGTTTATGACTAAATTGACATAATTGCAATAAGTTTAAAACTTTTTGATAATTTTCCCCTCCTCTGAGTCTATCGAAACAAGTTGCGGTTGGGGTACATTTGGTGTATCCTACGACGGTTGAATCCACCAAGGCTTAGCTGGAGACTTCTAAGGTTTTAATCTTGTGCCGTATCCCCACAAATGTTAGCCGTTAGATTGAGATGGAAGGGCCCCGACCGTCGAATGAGCCGGTTGCAGGCAATTGCTAGTTTTCACAAGGGGACATCCGATCCACTAGAAAACGGGCTTATGATAGTTAAGCAGAACTCTTTGTGGAAGCTCATGGAGCCATTATAATTAGAAAAGAGGGAAGCACTGAAGTTGTGGACTGTGAGTGTGGCGGGGCCTTGACCGAGAAGAATGAATCAGCACGGTGGAAGTTGAGATAATTCAAGGGAAGAAGTGTAGGCAAACACAGAGCGGGAGAGACGAGCAGTGTAGTATGGTATGCCGCTGTGGAAGGAGGGAGATGAACGGTTTGCACTTGCAATGATAGAGGAGCGAGTTTCATCACTTGAGAGTAGCTTGAACCGTCGGCCGCATCTCCAATCCAAGTCCATCGGACATAGACCCGATTCTTTGGGGAGCTGCAATTGACAAAGTGATATCATTAGTCGGCGAGTATGCATCCATGTTGTTCTTGGTGACCGAGACCACGAGTGCTTTGAGCGAGATGGAGATGAAGAGGAATAAGAGAAGTGGTTTCATGTTCTTCATCTCGCCGCCTAACGACTCGAGAGGGTCGAGCTGAATCAATCAATGGAAGTTGACGAGAATAGTAGAATATTGAAGATGAACCAGTTTTAATCATTGGGAATTAGGAAGGGGAGAGGGAAGGGAAGACTAGGCGAGATTAGAAGGAAAATTACTAATTAGCCCCATACCAATTGTACATATTTTAATATAGTTTTGAACATTTCAATTTTATCAAGGTAGTGGTAAATCTTTTCACGATATTCTAATATAATCTTTTCCGGTTAATTTTTACTTTGAAAATACTTGATGTAACGGTCCAGTCATATTTGATTGTACATCAAGTCATGTTTGATTGTTCTATATGGCATAGTTGGTCATCTAATGTAGATAAATTTATCGAAATGAAGTCGTTTTGCATATTTTTTTTGGATTTTTTTATTTTTTTCTTTTCTTTTTTTCCTTTTTCACGCTATTGTTCATCTTGTTTCCACAACTTGAATCTCTTAGGGAAACATGGTAAATCGTTGTAAGAAAGTTGATTTTTCTAGAGTTAAGCCAAGCTGGTGGCGGTGCTACCGGAGCTCCTCCATGAACTTTGGAAAAGCGTTATGGTTCGGTAGATCTATTGGTGGTGCTAACAAACGCGTCTCGATAATTGACCTTGTAATGCTCAAATTTCGGTGAACATCACCAAAGCCGGCCACACGCGAACTAGTCGCATGGATCCCAACGACCTCGGCCGAGCCCATTTTGCCGCGGTCGGCACCAATCTGCGCGTAGGCGCAGGAAACCGAGGCAAATGGCAAAGACTCATTGAGTCAAAACAAATTCCCACTTGATTTCCTTCCAATTTAGCAAACTTAAGGCGTCGCTCAGGGTAACAATTCGAGCAGCGGCAGCGGTAGCGGCACAGAGATAAAAGGGAGGCCTCGTCGGTGAGAATTGAAGCATCGGTAACGGCTCAATGAAAGGAAAATTCTATGCTTCACATAATAAAAGACTTAAAAAAATGATAACTTGTAACATACGTGATTGTTTATTACTAGTATTGTCGAATCAATTCTCGATTTTTATTGAAAACGAAGATGAAGAACTGAAAATTTTGGAGTGACAAAGGCACAGTGAATTGGCTCTTGTAGATGCTGTGGCCATGGGAGGGACATTGTATTTACACCCAAAGAAGAAGATGAACAATAGGGCGGAAAAGGAAAGTAAAGAAAACGTAAAGAAAAGAAGACAAAAAAGTAAAAAAAAAACTCATAAAATTACTCGAAATGAAACATCAAGTCGATGTCCATGCCACAAAAGATGGCTGGTGATGACTGGACAGTCACATCCGCATTTTTGGATGAAGATTGACTAGAAGGACTATATGAGAATTTCAAGAAATGATTTGAGACTCTATTGACAAAACACAAAAATCTTAGGGTCTTCATTGAAATCATCGAATAAGTTTAGGTCTGAACTGGTAATTTTCGTTGAAATTAGCAAAAAACCAAAGTCATCCCTAAGATATCCACAATCACTAGAGTTCTACCTATCATAAAAAAGCAGCCAATGGGACTTGGTGCTCTTTTTTGGTGTGCTCTTTATTGCGTAGTAAGGTCAGGTCAGTAGGACGAAGGGCGCATCCATGCAATAATTCTTTCCTTTAAGAGGAGCCACCGCCACCGCCACCGCCACTGCCATGAGCTTTCTTCGTTATGTCCTTCCATTTTTTGTATTGTCGTCTTTGAAGGAGCGACGTAGAAATTGATTTGCACTAGCAAGTCTTTCAATCTCATCTGGTCAAAGGGAAATTATCGACCGTTAGATCAAGATGAAAGGATCTCGGCCGTTGAATCTGGCAATGGTCGCCAAAGGTCAAAGAGGTCTAACGCACTCATAGTGAGTTTTACACTGCACCAGCAAACAAGCGTATGATCCACTAGAAAATTGATGTCCGGTGTAGTAACAATCATATTTAATGACGTTTTACTATTTTATATTCTTGTTACGAATGTTGTTGTAAACCTTTGTAAACTATCGTAATTCAAAAATATTCAAATTTATGGTGCTAAGTTCTTGATTACGATGTTACGATGAAATGTCTAAATAATTTAGAACCGGTTGTAACATAAAAAAATTCCAAATTTAGTACATTGTGTTCATAGTTACAATGGATTGTCGTAAACCTTTGCAAAGGGCCATAATTGAAAAAAATACAAAATTACCACACTTTGTTAGAAGCATTGTAGCCCTTTGTAAATAGACGCAGTTGAAAAAAATCGAAATATACAACGTTTTCCTCATGTTTATGAAGCCAGAACTCTATATAAATTATCGTAATAAAATAATTATTTGAATTTATTACGATTTCTTCTTTTCATAACCCTTTGTATACTATCATCATTTAAGAAAATTTAAATTTATATGTTTTGCGCTGCGTTGTAACTCTCTGTAAATCACCATAATTAATAAAATATTAAAATTTATGACGTTTTGTTCTTAATATATTACAAACCGTCGTTTTGTAAATTTTGTGCCGTTTTGTTCTTGGTTACCAAACATTTGTAAACCATCCTAATTTTTTGGAAAAAAAAAAAAAACCAAATTTACGATGCTTTACTCTTGGTTACAATAGTCTCTTTGTGAATCATCGTAATTTAAAAATATCCAACTTGAAGATGTTTTGTTCATTGGTATGACAGATCATAGTAAACCTTTGTTAGTGGTCATACTATAATGGCGTAAATGATAATCATTTTATTCCAGAAATATATTTTTCTATTTCTATTTTCTGGACGAGTTTTTAAATAAAAATACGCGTTTAATAACGACACAAAATTTCTCATCCCAAAGCAGAAATTTGTTTGATAACGACACAAAATTGCTCCCTCTTATGCTCTTTTCCATTCATTGATGAGTGATAGCTGGCAACATCATGAGGCGGTAGGCAATGGGAGGCCAATGGGGGTCACTGGTAGCGGTGACGGCGGTAGAAGAGAGTGAGCGATAAGAAGAGTTTTTCTATCTCTTTTTGTTTTAGAAATAGGAAAGTTGAATTTCTATTCCAAACCTATTTCTGGACTAAAAATTTGTTCCAGAAATAGAAAAATGAAATTACCTTACCAAATGGATTTATGTTCCAAACTTGTTTCCGATAATAGAAAAATAGAAAAACAGAAAAACATAATGATTATCACGTGCGCCCTAAATTATCCAAATTTATTACGTTTTACCCACGATTACGACGAAACATTGCAATTCTTCATAAATTGACGTAATTCAAAAAATATCTAAATTTATGACGTTTGTTCTTAGTCATTACATATCATCGTAAACTTTTTTTTTTGGTGTAAAATGTCCGTATTATAGAGCGAATGAAGCACATCAGTTTAGGGGTATCCCCCGGCATTACAAATGGTGCTAATAGCTCAAGAAGATGGAAGTGGGAAGTCTCCACATAGTAGCCAATACAACATTTATATGAGAAGGTCTAATGTTCACTCTAACTCTTACATTTTTACATACGTTGGCCAAAATAATATGGATATCAGTTGACTTATTTTGAAACCATTTTCGGTTGCGCTCCATCCATATGTCATAAATGGTTACTAGAAACAATACCTTAAGGAGTCTAGCCGCCAAATTTTACCTTTTGTTGCCTAATCATCTATTGAAGTTCTTCATTCCATCCTCCCAAAGGACGCATAATCCCCTGTTGTGCAAGGATAGTGCGCCATAATCTGCTTGTCCACTCACACTAGAAAAAATAAATGTATTCTGTCTTCTATACCGGCCTTACAGAAGTTACACTGGGTATCAATTGAGGTCATCCATTGGATGCCGATTTCTGCCGTAAATAATCTGTTTCTGTAAACAAGCCAGCCAATAAAATTGTGTTTGCTAATACCGTTGGTCCAGATTAGGTCATACCACTCCACAACCGGTCCCGCATGTCAGAGTTCATCATAAATTTCTCGACAACAGTATCTTGAGCTATGGATAATCGAGATTAAAACATGTTGTAATTTAAGGAGTACCTTGGGCAGTATGGCTTGTAGTTGGCGATATCATCGTAAACCTTTGCAAATCATTATTGTTAAAAATATTTCAAATTTACAGCATGCCGTTCTTAATTACAACTAATCATCGTAAAAATTTGTAAATCGTTGTAATTTTGAAAAATTCCAAATTTGCTACGCTTTGCTCTTAGTTACGACAGGCTAGCGTAGTTAAAAAAATCGAAATTTACGACATCCTGGTCTTGGTTACCATGAAATGTCATAAACATTCATATGTTGTTGTAATTAATAAAAAAAAAACCAAGTTTATAACGCTTTGCTCTTAATTACAAAACGACTGTGGTAATTAGAAAAAAAAAATAGAAATTTACAATGTCCCGGTCTTGGTAACTTTGGTACCATTTATAAACCGTGGTAATAATAATCCAAATTTATGATGCTTTGCTCTTGATTACGATCGATCGTCGTAACTATTTTTAAACCAGCATAATTCAGAATATTCAAATTTGTGACGATTTTGTTTTTTATTACCATAGCCAACATAAAACCATTTAAAATCGTCGTAAATAAGAATTAATAAATATGTCGGAGCTTCGCTCTTGATTATGATGAAATACTGTAATTAAAAAAAGTCTAAATTGACAACGTTTATAATTACAACAGACCATCGTTAACCTTTGTTGTGACGCCTCAAAATGTCACTTGCAACACGAGATCTTTCCTTAAATTATTTATTATTCTTTTAAACATGCAGAAGCATAACAAAATAATCATATCACTTGGTAACAAAAATTTAACAAGTCTAAATAATAGACATATGCATGCTTCTCCTTTTAATGCTCATCTTCCAAGTACTAATACAAGTACCCAAAAAGAAATAGACAACAACGCATTAATTTTGGGAAGAAGGTCAGGTCAATTATCGTCACTACACCCATACTTAATCAAAAGTGAGCCTGTATACTTTTTCCAAACCATTGCCAAACCCAAGGGACCATTGAACTCTTTCAAAGGTCCTACCAACTTGCTATTTATATCAGCGTACCAAGCAATGAAACGGTGGGGGAGAAACTCAAGTAATTCCACATCCACCCGGACAATAGAAATACATTTAACATACATTATCTCAAATCCGGTACTAGTATATCTTGATATCTCCATTCTATATATACGAGTACTCCAAAGCATAGTGCGGAAGGATAATCCATCCTCCAAATCTAAAAAATAAAAGAGTGAGCCAAAATCCAATAAAGGAAGTCTTTAAGTTTAAGGTAGAAGATCATATTGCCACTCAATATGATATCAACAAAATAAAGTGATTTCAAAATGAGAACTAAATGATTATGTATGGTAAATGAAGGACTAAATGCACTATCTTACCCATCATGACATGTAGATGAAAACAATTATATAATGTTGCATAAACATTATTCACTCAAATGCAAGTAGAATGTGTAATAATTTCCGGTTCCAGCACTTCAAAATTCTTTACCTTCCAAGCCATTTACTTTTATATCCATAATCAACGAAAGACCTTTCATAACCTTTGCTGATTTGATTGATCCAATCAATTTTTTTTTTGGTTTTTCGATGAAATAGTTGTTAACTTGTGGGGTGTCATGCTTGTTACCACCCCATCTCTACAATTACAAGGGCAATGTCACGATGGTCTTTCCACCCAAAAGGCGTAGTCTCAAATATAATTATCATAAACATGTTATTGAAATATATACATACATATATACGACAAAGGAGTCATCCGATTACATTATTAGAGTTTTTAAAATTCATCAAAAGAATATGTACATTTCCAACTTATAACTAAACTCAAAGATTCACTCAAATATAAACAACTCATACAATAAAATCTCACTATCAAAATGTCCCGCTAATAACATAAACATTCTCATCTTACTTGTGGCTAGTTGAAAAACTTGAAAAACAACTAAGATGAGTGGAATGAACAACCGCAACCTAGTTAGGAGTACACTTCTTCTAAGCAGATTGAACATTCACTATGCATCTTTATAAAATGATATCATAACTCATCAATCCCAAATCTAGTATATGATATATGTAAAATATAAAAGGTGGATTTTCAATAAAACTTTTTACATATCATATCAATCAACAATATTAACTCAACAATAACAAATCAACCATCAATGGTTCATTCTATTGATCAATCTCTAGTAAATCAAACATTAATGGTCTACTCCATTGACTAATTTAATGCTCAATATTTAACTATGATCACGCTTGACACCAGTGACAAAGGTGACCAAGTTTACCCCATTGACTAGGTCTACCTATATTAGCCGATAGTTCGGCTCTAAAGGACATCCTAATCCCTCAACAAGTACTAATCATAGCGATACAAGCATAATGCACAAACACTATTCTCCAATAACCCACAAATTAAATTCAAAATCCATCTCGATACTGAAGTTCACTAACCAACTCATATAAATCGTACAATTCAATTCATCAGACATATTAGCTTTTGTAAACCACATTCATAACACAAGAGCTTTTCGTAATTCTTTCATAAAAGGTTTCGCAAATCATCCACAGGCAATCAAGTTCAGCTATAATCAAAGATATCTTGCCTTTTAAAATAGGCAAAACGGTAATAATTGTGCAATCTAGTTTTATGCATTTAATATGCCCTAAGTGCCCCTTTTTCTTTTCAAAGAAACATCAAACCATGTGATGCATTTTTAATTTATAATATATATTTCTAACATTTTCAAGACATGAGTTTTACAAAACTAAAGAAAAGATAAGTACCACTCACTTGGGAAAGCTAAAAGCCAATCTAAAAAGGTTACTCATATCGACGTACTCATATTTCTATCTATTAACCGAAAAAACAATATCAAAACTAAGTAAAACTCTATTTTAACTAGCGACTTGAGTAGACCATGCTTACTCATCGATAAAATGACTTCTATGCACTAACGAAGAAACTAGTTTATGACGAACATTCATCTTTACTGGTTATACGTATTGTCCGTTACGCGTAACTCACATGCGAAACTTTAAAAATTTGCGCTCGAGCTGTACTTCGGAATTGATTTTCGCCAAACCCAATGGCTCCACAATGCCCTAAACTATCATTTTCATATAAATACATAGCTTAACAACTCCTAAATTGAACCTTGCAGTTCAAAATTTACATGACTTCGAATTTATGATTTAAAAATTGCTCCAATTAGATGAATAGAGGGCTCCAATTCTTACCAGTTGCAAAACAAAGTTGACTTGGCTTGTCAGGACGTTTGAAAACATATAAGCGCAAAAATTTATCTCTTTTCTTCATATTCTCTTTTCCAATGGTTTTAACGTTCCCTCCTTGCCTTTCTTGTTTTCGCCGGCGTCCTTTTCTTCTCTTCGTTTAGCGCCAACTGCAGATATAAAGAGAAGTGGCCTTGAGTCCTATGAAATTACTTGGGCTTCGGCTATTATTTTAATAACTTGGCCCTAATATTACGATCTTGATGCGATCTGTGCCCATCTCAACTCTTTGCTTCCCTTCTTTTTCGCAATGAAAGGGCGTCGTGCACATTTTAAACTCTTGGTCTCCCTTCTTTTTGCGATTAAATGATGTCTTTGTGGGACCATCGGCTTCGTCTCTTTGCACTTCATTTTCATTATGCTCATCACGATAATTGGATGACGTGCTTCAAGTCTCATAGCATCTACAAGATATCATATGGTGCTTTATGAAATGAGTAGAATTGTTTGAATGTCCTTGTTCCCAATTGTACAGGCGGTTCAGTTCTAATCTTTGATGTCTGCTCTAAGTAAGCATATCCAATTCATCCACATCTATCAGATTAGATCTAGATGCCTATCTGCAGCTGGTGTTTTGCCCTGGCCACCTCAATGGAAGTCATTGCCCAATGTCTTTTTGCGTCTCTTTTGAAATTGGTTTTATTGTTCAAGTGGCTCTTATTCCATTCTCGTCTCCCTTGAACATCCTTTTAATTACATCATGAATCATCCCCAGTCTGACAATTTGTTGTGTTCTTTGTACAGACCGCTTTTTTTTTGTCCAAATAGGCTTGACACTATTCTGACTGAGAAACTATACTTGGGTTTGTGAGTCAAACTGAAGTATCTTCCACACGATCCTTTAGAACTTTCGAGATTAGAAATATGACATGCTTGCATTGAAATAGGAGGGCAAAGAACATACTTTAAAGCCGGGCCTTTCCCTTAATTCCATTTGGGGGTCAAATTTTCTAACTCTCCATGAATTTGTTGTATTTTTTTTTGTGAATGCCTAGATGTCTAGCTGAGATTATTTAGCATAGCCTTTACTTTTCTGTTAATTGACAATAATAGCTTATTGATATTACTCCGTAACATTTCCCTATCCTATTCGCTTCACATTGTAAGTACATTCTTGAAGCAAAGAACGTAGATGATTTCTCTAAATTGGGTCGTCTATCCTTTTTATGTAGACTCATAACTAAAATTTGTTCCATCCGTGTTTTCTTCGTAGAGCCCTATATATTGTGAACTTATCATAGATTCTTTAGAACTATGTTTCGCATAATTTCAATTTTTCTTGTCTGCTATCTCGTGCGTAAGTTGCCCTACGATTTCCAAGGGCTTCTCTCATCTATAACTCTTCCTCGAGCATTAGCTGAATGAAAAACACCACTAAATTACAGTATCTCAAACTCGGTTACCCTTTTTATCATATCATATGTATGTTCTCCACTGAAAGAAATGAAGATTAAGACAGTACTTTCATGGAAGTGGGAAGATCCCTCATCCGATAGACGATCAATTCCGTTTGTTCAATAACTTTTTTGGAGGGATGAGTCAGCAATTCTCCTAGAATGTGGAACGCATGAAGGGTGGACTAATCTGGCTGCAAGCCTGATTACAGGACTTCAACACTGGGAATCATTTGACATTCCTCAATTATCACCCGAGAATATGGGGCTACCAATTCTTACTAAGCTCTTTCCATCCATTCTTATCCCTATCTAACATCCATCAGAATTTGCGCACATTCCTGATGACTATATATATATTTTTTCTACTTAGGAAAATACACAAACTTATACGTGTGGAGGCATTTCGCAAGTTACAATTATTGTCCCAAAGCCAAAAAAAAAAAATACCCCTATGTCATGCTCGATATTTCGTAGCAAAACCTTGCCATGACTAACTTCAAGAAAGAACAGCAACAGTTGAACTTGAATGCCCTTCTCTCAACGAGCTTGGGATTCATGATCTCAGAGAAGACAGCCCCAGGCAGCAACTTCTCCGAATCATAACTAGTCGTACTCTCATCATAAACATCATCGCTACTGGTCGTTGTCGCAGCCACCCTACTATTGCTACTGCTGAACACCTCACCGCTGCCATTTGTCTCGTTGCCTCTGATCGGAGCTGCCTCATCGTCGCTCTCATCGCCATCGTGCACGGACGCACCCACATGGTCTATCACCCCCTGCTCCGCGCTCATCTGTAGCTGCAGCGCGAACTCGAGGCTCCACACAACGTCGTTCATGGATGGCCGCTTGGCCCCCTCCTCCTGCAAGCAGCTCATGGCGATCTCGCAGAACTTATTGAGGCACTCGGGGGCGATCGCCCCCTTCAGGTGCGGGTCCACGATCTTCTCGATGTCGCCACTCTTGCAGCAGCTCTGGGCCCAGGCGGCCAGGCTGATCTGCTTCTTCTGGGCCGTCCGATTCACCGCGGGCCTCGCACACAGCACCTCGAACAGCACCACCCCGAAGGAGTACACGTCGGACTTGTCAGTCAGCTGCTGGCGCCTGTAGTACTCCGGGTCCAGGTACCCGAAGGTGCCCTTCACGACCGTGCTGACGTGGGCCTTGGACACGCTCGTGGGCCCGACCTTCGAGAGCCCGAAGTCGGACACCTTGGCGACCCACTTCTCATCGAGCAGGATGTTGGTGGTCTTCATGTCGCGGTGAATGATGGTGTGCTTGGCACCGGTGTGGAGGTAGTGCAGCCCGCGCGCGGCCCCGGCGCAGATCTGGAGCCGCTGCTTCCAGGGGAGTGGGGGATTGTCGGTGTTGTAGAGATGGTCGCGGAGAGTCCCGCGCGCCATGTAGTCGTACACCAGGATCATCTCTCCCGCATCGTTGCAGAACCCGATCAGGGAGACAAGGTGGAGGTGCCGGAGCTCCGAGAGCATCTCGATCTCGGTCAAGAACTCGTGGAGGCCCTGCTGCGACCCCGGGTTCAGCCGCTTGATCGCCACTTGGGTGGTGCCCCCGTCGACATAGCCCTTGTACACGTTGCCGAACCCGCCCACGCCGACAACAAACACCTCGTCGAAGTCGTTCGTGGCCGCTCTGATCTCGGCCAGCGAGAAGTGGCGGCACCGATCCGACGGCAGGTACGATGCCTGGGTCTTCGTTGACTTGGTCGTCGCAAAGGAGACCGGGCCCCACCATGAGGTGCCGTCGCTCGCGGTCGAATCCATTGCTCTGTTTCGTCGCCGGTAAAGGAAGAAAGCCAGGAGTGAGAGCACGGTTAAGCCCGAAGCTACGCCAGCAACGATGGCGATCTTTGCTGTTTTGCTGTGGTTCGATGATGCTTTGCTTGCCGGTGGAGGAACCGGCCGATTATCTTGGACTGGATCTGGGTTCAACCCGGCGAGATTCCTGTCTGGATTGTTGATCTTGAATATCTCGAGGCCATTCAAGATGCCATCAGAGTAGAGAGTAGAACCATTTGGAAGCGCACCCACCGCCACGGAGAGTTTGCTTGTTTTCTTTTGGCCGGCTGGCATGTATACTGCATAATCTCTATAGACGGGCACGCCCTTCCCGCTCCAACTAATGATATCCGCACGATCCTCGACCAGTTGGGAATCTATGAAGATCTCGAAAACCCTATCTGTGGGGTCATTTATCTCTATCTGGAACTCGCAAAAGTGTAACCGGACCAAGTAGTAGAACTCTGTATCCACCTCGATGGACCACGTGAGGTTGTAGCTCAGATTGATTGTTTTGTTCGTTCCCATACTCCTTGCTGTTGTGTACACGAGATCTGGAGCGGTGTAATTTGGCACTTGGTCACTGTAACTGAGTTGGATAGTTGTGTTAACCGGCAAAACTCCGGAGTTCGAAGAAGTCACATAGACGTCATCTGTGTCCCAGGTCCTGTACATTCCCGTGTCACCGGCTGAATCAATAGAATTTCCTCCGACGTTCAAACGCTTCACCATTGCGAGGGCATCAGTGGTACGGAAGGTGTATGGCGCCGCCTGACCTGCCAACTTGATTCCCTCGGTTGAGTCGACGACCGTGTTGTAGTAGAGACGCTCAGGCATGGAAACGACTTCGATTCCATTCACGAAAGCATACGCGTCTGAATTACCAGGAGTGGGAGCAAACGTTATGTTCAATATCTGGTCGTCTCCGACAGTTAAGCAGAACTCTTTATAGAAGCTCGGGGAGCGGGTATAATCAGCAAAGAGGGAAGCGCTGAAGTTGCGGAGCAGAGTGTAGCCAGCGGCCTCGACCGAGAAAAAGAATCGGCGCGGCGGAAATTGAGGTAATCGGAAGGGAAGAAGTGGAGGCGAACGAATTTGGGCCCTGCGGTGACGTGGAAGGTGTAGGTGAACTCGGCGCGGGAGAGGCGAGCAGTGGAGTATTGGACCTGGAGGACGGAGGGATCTGAACCGTTTACCTTTGCAGTGATAGAGGAGCGAGTTTTTTCAATCGGAGAGTACCTCGAACCTTCCTGGGCATCTCCAATCCAAGTCCGATTGTCCCCGGGGTAGCTGCTGGAGGAGCCGCAGTCGACGGTGATGTCATCGGTCGGCAGGTAAGCGCCAACGTTGTCGCCGGTGACCGAGACCGCGAGCGCTCCGAGCGAGACGGAGACGACGATGAACAGCAGGAGCGGCGGTTTCATGTTCTTCATCTCGCTGCTCGATGACAGAGAAGGGGGGGGGGGTCGCGGTTGGATCGATCGAAAGAAGGAGTTCACAAGGACGGGGAATTAGGAAGGAGTGGGGAAGAGAAGGCCAGCACCAGCACTAGTGGTAAAGATTAGTCGAAGACCGAAGTCGTCGCTAAAGTTATCTGCAACGAGACGGAGCACTTGCCCATCAAAAATCAGGAAGCGGGATTTGGACACTTGCGGGTGGTGCTTCTCGTGGAAGGCTTTTAATTCCGTAGAAAGGTCAGGGTCAGTGGTACGACCGCCGGGTCCCATGCGATAATAATGCTCTCTCCCTCCCTGAAGGGACCACCACTACCGCCACCGCCCGCCATTTTCAATTTCAACTTTTGTCGTCTTTCAAGGAGCGGCCATCGCGACGCGGTCCGTATCCAAAAGTCGCGAAAATTCCGCGTAGAAATCGGTTTGGTTTGTAGTAGCAAGTGTTTGTGGTTTGACTCATTCAAAGGGTCGGAACGGGCGGTCCAAAAAAAAAACCAGCTGGCGTTTGGACGGTACTGCTACTTCACGGATTTTAGCAGCCTCATCGCTTGGACTGTACTGCAATGAGCTTCACGTATTAGCAGCCTCTTCCTGAGGGAAAATTACCAAAAAAAAACTAAATTTATTGTAATTATATTGATTCAGTCTTAAATATTTTTTTTGATTAATTGAGTTTTAAATCTTTTGCATTTGTGTCAATTTAGTCCATTCAGCTAATTTTGGTCAGTCGACGCTGATATGTATAATTTTTAATAATATTTTAATATTTCTCGAATATTTTTATTTATTTTTCCTTCTTTTTTCCTTTTTTTGTTTTCTTTCTCTTTTCTTTTTTTTTTTTTTTGCTTTCCTTCTTCCTCTGGCTTGTTGCCATGGTTCGGCGACTGGCCAGAATCGAGGTTGAGCTCGCCCTTGTCGTTGCTTGGCGAGGGTTGCTAGCCATGGGAAGAAGGAAAAAAAATAAAGAGAAAGAAAAAAAAAAAATAAGAAAGAAATAAATCAAAACAATTGAAAAAAATTAAAAAATTATTAAAAAATTATCCACGTCAACGTTGGTCACGCAACATAAGACGGCTGACGACCATGTCAATGCCAGCTGGTCAAAATTGGCCAGATGGACTAAATTAGCACAAATATGAAAGGTTTAAGACGTAATTGAAAAAAAAAGTTTATGACTGAATTGGCACAATTATAATAGGTTTAAAACTTTTTCAATAATTTTCGCCTCCTCTGAGTCTATCAAAACAAACCGCAAGTTGAGGTACATTTGGTGTATCGTACAACCGAATTAATCCACCAATGCTTAGCCGGAGACTTTTAAGGTTTTAATCTTATGACCGTTGAGCGAGCCAGTCGCAACCAGTTGCCATTTTTCACACGAGGTCAGACGTCCGATCCACTAGAAAATGGACGTCCGACGTACTAAAAGTGAAATTTACAATGCTTTAAGCACAAGCAAATGGGGCTTTAATCCCCTAGAATATTGACGTCATATCACGGCAAAAATCAAATTTAATAAATTTTTATTAGCTTATGTTCTTAGTTACGAGGATTGTTGCAAACCTTTACAAGCCGTCGTAGTCTAAAAGGATTTGAATTTGCGATGTTAAGTTCTTGATTAGGGTGGATTGTCGAAATCTTTGAAAACTGTCATAATTAAAAAAAATAAATTGCAACAATTTGTTCATGATCACCTTCGCAAAGCGTTGTAATTAAAAAAAATAAAAATTATGACATTTTTTTCTTATTTATGGCGAACCATCATAAACTTTTGTAAATAGTTGTAATTGAAAAAACATCCTAATTATGACGTTTTGCTCTTGTTAAGACGTCATAACTGTTTGTAAATCATCCTAGTTAAAGAAATTCTAAATTTATGGCAATTTCTTCTTTTTTTTTTATGACAAACGGTCATAAATGTTTGTAAAATTATGATGTTTGCGCTTAGTCACGACGCAACATCATAACATTTTTGTAATTTTATCATAATTAAAAGAATCCAAATTTACGATGTTCTATCTTAGTCATTATAGACCGTCGTAAACTTTTGTAAGCGGTTGGAACTAAAAAAGTTCCAAATTAATGGCATTTGGTTCTTGGTTACGACATTAACTCTTTGTAAATTGTCATAATTGAAAATTTTCCAAGTTTACAATGTCTTGTTCATTGTTATGACGAACCACCATAAACCTTTGTAAAAATGGTCGTAATTTAAATTACCCAAATTTGAGATTTTTTGCTCTTGATTGTGACAAAACATCCGTTACTCTTTCTTAATCGTCACAATTGAAAAATACCCAAAATTATGATGTTTTGTTCTTAGTCATTATAGACCATCGTTAACTTTTGTAAATTGTAGTTACCATAAAAAATTTTCAAATTTACGATGTAATGTCATAAATATTTGCAAGCCGTTGTAATTAAGAAAAATCAAAATTTACGACATTTTGTTCTTGGTCACAACATATCATCATAAAAATTGGTAAATATTCGTAATTTTGAAATAATCCAAATTTTCAACACTTTGATCTTGGTCACGAAAAGTCGTAACTAATAAAAAAAGTCGAAATTTACAATGTTTTGGTCTTGGTTATGACTAGTAAACATCCGTAAACCATCATAAATGTATTCCAAAATTAAGACGTTTTCCTCTTGGTTATGATAGAACATCGTAACTCTCTCTATAAGTCGTAGTAATTCAAAAAAATATCCAAATTTACGATGTGTTGACAAAATTCCTATTATGTTTTGAATATGCCAAAATAATAGAAAACTACTAATGCGTACATTTACTTGTGTGGAACAGTTAACACATGCATAAGCCAATATGCAAATGGAGCCTAGAACAAGATGTCCGGAAAACTCCCTATGGTATTATTCCAAAACTATCTTTAATTAAATAACTACTTGATAATTGTAGATGATCATTGTGATGAAGTGATGATAATTTCAGGAAGATTGTGTTAATATTGGTCTCCATAAAGTTTGGTGAATGGCATTTAATAGGATGAGGACCTTGACAAAAGGAGAATAAGTCTAATATGACATTCGTAAGGACTTGGAGGGAAAATTGTCAAAAAAGTCATAAAACCTACTTTTGTCAATTTTGTCATAAAATTTAGTCCAGTCCTAAACCTTTTTTAAGTTTGCCAATTCGGTCGTAAACCTTAACGTAACAATTTTTAAATTTTTTTTATTTTAGTTTAGTCCATTTTACGAGGTCAACCCTTAGCCTCCGGGCGATGTTCTCCCCCGACCACTAGTGAGGGTGAGGCGCCATCACCGCAGGCCAACGATGGTCGGGCGAGGCTGAAATTTTAAATATTTTTTCACCGTCAGCGAAGTTTTTGAATTTTTTTCTGCCTTTTCTCTTTGGCTAGTCTTGCCCTCGACTAGCCATGGCGAGGTCGGCCTCGCCCAGTCATGGCGAGGCCATCCTCGTGCCAAATCTTGGTGAGTGAAACCCGTGCCAACGGCAAGGCTCGACCTCACCATGGGCGAGACTTCAATCTCGCCGATCTCGTGAACGACGAGGGCCGGGTCAGCGAAGCATGGGATGAGGCTCACCCTCACTAGTGGTCGGCAGGGCAAGCTTCGCTAGAGGCCGGAGAGGTCAACCTCATCGGCTTGCGCTCTTTGGCTATCGCCGGATCGGCCAAAGGGAAAAGGCAAAAAAAAAAAGAAAAGAATTTTAAAAAATAAGAAAAAATATTTAAAAATTACCATGTCAGCGTTGGGCGGAGTCGATGGTACGTCGGTCGACAGGCCAAATGGACTGAATTGGCAAGAAGTAAAAAGGTTTAGGACTGAATTAACAAGAAGTGAAAAGGTTGAGGACTAAATTAGCAAACTTAAAAGGTTTAGGACTGAATTGGCAAAAGTGCAATAAGTTTAGGACTTTTTGACAATATTCCCGGACTTGGAAGTACTAAGATTAGGTGATGATTTGAGTAAATCTTTTGGATATCGATATGCTGAGGAAGACCAAATGTTTTGCTGGAATTTCTTTTGCAACAAAATACCTTTTACCGAAAGTCGTTCTTCGATTTTTTTAATTAAAGGAAACAGGTCTTGTGGTGACTCCTCACATAAAATTTCATAAGTGATAAGGAAATCAACAACTTGAATTTCAACAGGACTGTATAAACGCAAACCATACTGGAATTTAATCAATGATAAGGTTTGGAAAATACATACTCTTTTGCATAAACAAATGTAAACAAACTATTTTCCCGATACATAAGAATGCTAAGAAATTATGCTGGAATTTGATCGATGATGCAACATCAAAAATAAAGATATATGCTGGAATTTAATTAACATCACGGATCTTTCTTCTACAACAAAAAAGCGTTGGAATTTAATCTACGATGCGAGTCTAGAAAGTAGAAGTACAATATAGAAAAGCGTCGGAATTTTATCTTGCCGGTGGAGGAACCGGCTGATTATCTGGGACTGGCACTGGATCTGGGTTCAACCCGGCGAGATTCCCGTCTGAATTGCTGATCTTGAATATCTCGAGGCCATTCAAGATGGCATCAGAGTAAAGAGTATAACCATCTGGAAGCGCGCCCACCGCGACCGAGAGGTTGGTTCTTTTCTTTTGGCCGTCATGCATGTATACTGCATAATCTCTATAGACAGGCATGCCCTTCCCGCTCCAACTAATGACATCCGCATGATCATCCACCATTTGTGAATCTATGAAGATCTCGAAAACCCTATCTGTGGGGTTATTTATCTCTATCTGGAACTCGCAGAAGTGTAACCGGACCAAGTAGTAGAAGTTTGTATCCACCTCGATGGACCACGTGAGGTTGTAGCTCAGATTGATTGTTTTGTTCGTTCCCATACTCCTCGCCGTTGTGTACATGAGATCTGGAGCCGTGTAATTTGGCACTTGGTCACTGTAATTGAGTTGGATAGTTGTGTTAACCGGCAAAACTCCGATGTACGAAGAAGTCACATAGTCGTCATCTGCGTCCCAGGTCCTGTACATGCCCGCGTCACCGGCTGAATCAATAGAATTTCCTCCGACGTTCAAGCGCTTCACCATTGCGAGGGCATCAGTGGTACGGAAGGTGAATGGCGACACCTGACCTGCCAACTTGATTCCCTCTGTTGAGTCGACGACCGAGTTGTAGTAGAGACGCTCAGGCATGGAAACGACTTCGATTCCATTCACGAAAGCATACGCGTCTGAATTACCAGGAGTGGGAGCAAACGTTATGTTCAGTATCTGGTCGTCTCCGACAGTTAAGCAGAACTCTTTAGAGAAGCTCGAGGCTCGCGGGGTGGTATTATCAGCGAAGAGGGAAGCGCTGAAGTTACGGAGCAGAGTGAAGCCGGCGGCCTCGACCGAGAAAAAAGAATCGGCGCGGCGGAAGTTGAGGTAATCGGAAGGGAAGAAGTGGAGGCGAACGAATTTGGGCCCTGCGGTGACGTGGAAGGTGTAGGCGAACTCGGAGCGGGAGAGGCGAGCAGTGTCGTATTGGACCGGGCGGACAGAGGGATCTGAACCGTTTGCCTTTGCAATGATAGAGGAGCGAGTTTTCTCAATCGGAGAGTACCTCGAACCTTCCTCGGCATCTCCAATCCAAGTCCGTTTGTCCACGGGGGGAGTTGCTGGAGCAGCCGCAGTCGATGGCGATATCATCAGTCGGCAGGTAAGCGCCAACATTGTTGCTGGTGACTGAGACCATGAGCACTCCGAGCAAGACAGAGATGACGGTGAACAGCAGGAGCGACGCTTTCATGTTCTTCATCTCGCTGCTCGATGACAGAGGGGGGGGTGTGGTGTCGCGGTTGGATCGATCGAAAGAAGGAGTTCACAAGGAGAGCGTAATCACTAGTGACAAAGATTAGTGGAAGACCAAAGTCGTCGCTAAAATATCTGCAACGAGATAGAGCCCTTGCCCATCACAAGAAAACCGGCAAATCGGGTTTGTACTATTTCGGGTGCGCTTTTCGTGGAGGGTTTGTCATCTTTTCAAGGAGCGAATATTGCGACTCGGTCCAAGTCCAGAGTAGAATCCAAAAAGTCGCGAAAATTCCGCGCAGAAATCAGTTTGGTTTGTGGTAGCAAGTGTTCGTGGGTCCGTGTGGTTCAACTTTAAGGAAATGCAAATATCTTTGGGTTAAAGGGTTTTTCAAAATCGGAAGGTGTTTGGTAAGTATTTTTTAAAATCAATTTGGGGCCTGCGGTGACGGGGATGGTTTTTTTGAAAAAGGGCGGGAGATGGAGCAGTGTAGTATGGTAACTGGCGGACAGAGGGAGAGGGATGGAAACTGCTTGCACTTGCAATGATAGAGGAGCGAGTTTTGTCAATCGGAGAGTACCTCGAACCTTCCTCGGCATCTCCAATCCAAGTCCGTTTGACCACGGTGGAGCTGCTGGAGATGCCGCAGTTGATGGCGATATCATCGGTCGGCCGGTAAGCGTCGACATTGTCGCCGGTGACCGAGACCGTGAGTGCTTTGAGCGAGACGGAGACGACAATGAACAGCAGGAGCGGCGGTTTCATGTTCTTCATCTCGCTGCTCGATGACAGAGAGGGGGGGGTGTGGTCGCCGTTGGATCGATCGAAAGAAGAAGTTCACAAGGAGAGCGTAATCACTAGTGACAAAGATTAGTGGAAGACCAAAGTCATCGCTAAAATATCTGCAACGAGATAGAGCCCTTGCCCATCACAAGAAAACAAGCAAACGGGGGTTTGTACTCTTTCGGGTGCGCTTTTCGTGGAGGGTTTGTCATCTTTTCAAGGAGCGAATATTGCGACTCGGTCCAAGTCCAGAGTCATGAAAATTCACGTAGAATCCAAAAAGTCACGAAAATTCCGCGTAGAAATCGGTTTGGTTTGTGGTAGCAAGTGTTCGTTGTTTGATTCATTCAAAGGGTCGAAAATTATAATTATAATAATTATAATTATATCGATTCAATCTTAAATATTTTTTTGATCAATTGAGTCTTAAATATTTTTGCATTTGTGCCAATTTAGTCCATCCAGCCAATTTTGGTCGGCCGACGCTGACATAGATAATTTTTAATAATATTTTAATATTTCTAGAATATTTTTATTTATTTTTTTCTTTTTTCCTTTTTTTCTTTTCTTTTTTTTTTTTTTTTTTTTTGCTTTCCTTCTTCCTCTAGCCGGTTGCTAAGGTTCGGTGACCGGCTAGAAGCAAGGTTGAGCTCGCCCTTGTCGTTGCTTGGCGAGGGTTGTTGGCCATGGGAAGAAGGAAAAAAAATAAAGAGAAAGAAAAGAAAAACAGAAAAAAGACATAAATAAAGCAAAACAATTGAAAAAATATATTAAAAAGCTATTCACGTCAACGTCGGTCACGCAACGTAAGACGGTTGATGACCATGTCAGTACCGGCCGGTCAAAATTGGCCAGATGGACTAAATTAACACAAATATAAAAGATTTAAGACTTAATTGAAAAAAAAAGGTTTAAGGACTGAATTGGCACAATTACAATAAGTTTAAAACTTTTTTAGCAATTTTCGCCTCCTCTGAGTCTGTCAAAACAAACCGCGCAAGTTGAGGTACATTTGGTGTATCATACACCGAATTAATCCACCAATGCTTAGCTAGAGACTTTTAAGGTTTTAATCTTATGACCATTGAATGAGCCAGTCTCAACCAGTTGCCATTTTTCACACGAGGTCAGACGTCCGATCCACCAGAAAATGGACATCCAACGTACTAAAAGTGAAATTTACAATGCTTTAAGCACAAGCAAATGGGGCTTTAATCCCCATGAATATTGACGTCATATCACGGCAAAAATCAAATTTAATAAAGTTTTATTAGGTTATGTTCTTAGTTACAAGGATTGTTGCAAAACCTTTACAAGCCGTCGTAGTCTAAAAGAATTTGAATTTGCGATGTTAAGTTCGTGGTTAGGATGGAATTTCGAAATCTTTGAAAACTGTCATAATTAAAAAAAATTAAAATTTGCAACAATTTGTTCATGCTTACCTTCCAAAAGCGTTGTAATAAAAAAAATAAAAATTATGACGTTTTTTCCTTATTTATGACAAACCATCATAAACTTTTGTAAATAGTTGTAATTGAAAAAGCATCCTAATTTAAGACGTTTTGCTCTTTATTAATTGGTACTCTTATCGATTATCATTATCCATTCGTCATCATATGTCGACAAGAGATTGGTGACAATTATCAATATGCACTAACTTTGATACGGATTGGTCACGTGTCTAACAACACTCGTTGCTTTTATCACATGTCCGTGACCCAGTCACTTTTTGGTACGAACGACCGGCAGGGCTATAGAGATATTGCCGGTGTTGTGCAGCAACGGCGGGAGGAGCTGGACAGCAAGCAGCAGCTGGTATCGGGACTGCCATGCGAGGCGGAGATCTGGCCTGGAAGTGTTTGCTGGAGGTGTCAGCCTTGCTGTGACAGTGCCGGAGTTGCGGTGAGCCGTTGAGGGCCTCGGATGGGGCTGGGACTCGTTGAACCGCCGTTGGAGGACCAGCAAATGCGGTGGAATTGAAGCGACGCCGCGCGCCGGGAGGTCACCAGGATCGATGGGATGCTAAGAAAACCGATGGCGCGTCCAATTGCGAGTGGGAAAACTTGCCAGAGATCTAACTGAGCAGGTGCGGGTGCTCCTGGTAAGGGCTGGAGTTACGCCAGACTGAGCTTTCGCCGGGCAAGAACCGTCGCGGGCGGGACTGGAATCCGAGCATGATGGTCACGGTGACTTCTTGACTTATGCTTTCTCTTCCTTCACGTGTGTTTCTTGCAAAGAAAGGAGCCCAGTGTGACTCCAAGTCTTCTCTTTGACTATTTTTATGCACGCGAGTCGTGCAATAGTGGAGGCGTGTGATCATTGCCCCGTATACGAGTCCTTCTTCCCAACTGTAAACCTCGCTTTCTGTATATTGTAAGAAAATCAACCTACCGCAGCCGGTCTCCTTTTTGCATATCATAATGTCCTCCTTTCTATGCAGGAAAATTACCAAAACAGTTATAAACTTATTGTAATTATGTCAATTTAATCATAACTTTTTTTGGTCAATTCAATCCTAACACTTTTGTATTTGTGCCAATTCAAATCCATTCGGTAAACTTTAACTTTTACGGGCCTACCGATGCCGACGACGTGGCAATTTTTAAATTTTTTTTTCTTAACAAGGAGAGGGAATGCCAGTAGATTGATTTTCTTTCCATGTGTACAAATTTAAATTCAGAGAGAATCTCTATATATGCCTATCTCAGTCCAGATATTGTGAATGCTTTCCTTTTCTTGTCCTTTTTTCTTTGATCACCAAATATATGACAAAATTTAATTTGCACCCAACCAAAAATATGCACTTTCTTATGAAAGTATTCTTTTCTATCCAGCCCGTCCCAACTTTCCTTTCAATTTCAATTAATCTTAGTCCAAACTCCAAATGGAAATCTTAACTGAATCACATTTTCTTTCTCCTAGTTTGACCCCTCTTGAACCTATTATGAATTCGAAAAGAAAAAAACTATTTTGAATTAATCTTGAAATAATTTTGAATATGAATTTGAATCAACCTCGAGTACAAGTCTAATTTAAATTTCTAGACCAAGACGGATATTCTTATTTTGAAGTTCAGTCAACTTGGGCAATCCCAGCCAACTTTGGTCGAGACTAGCACCGATATTATTAACCCTCGTCCAAATCAAACCAACCATCCTCCCATGAACTTTAAGAGAAACACCCATGGCCGATGCTCTACCAACATGCTCAAAAATGCTAATATTAAATGTATTTTTATTTAGAGGTAGGAGTTGATCCTTAACGAGTCGTCAAAATTTAGGTGTCATTAACTGTCGCTCTTTGAAGGGATTTGAAGGGAAGCTCGCGGAGGTTCAATTTAAAGACAAAATTATACCAAAATTTTGACGATGCAAATGCAAAGTGAAGAAAACAAATATTTTTATTGGGAATATGGAACTCAAAGAGTTTACACCCACTTTTTAATACAATAAAATGTAATGAAAATGCAGTTGCTGATGCAAAACGTACCTGCAACTGCTTATTCGGGAATCTGAGAAAGTAAATTTGGGTACAAGAAAATTTCATTGGCGGACTTGATAAACATCTCGAAATTCGATAGATATTCGACAAGTTTGAAAGTCATGGAAAGTTTTCAAGGATATGGATACCTGACAGATTCTTGCAAAAGTAGAGGATTTGGAACATTAATAGATGAGATTTCTTTGAAAAATCTTCAAGGGCTTGGATCTCCGACAGGTTCCTGAAAAAGTCTCAAAGAAAAAAGTACTTGGAGATTATGGAGAGTCCTTCAAGCATCTGGAGAGTGACAGATTCTTGAAAAACTCGGGATATGAGGGTCCTTGAACAAGGTTTTTATTTAGAAGTCTTCAAGCACCTGGATAGCTGACAAGATCTTGAAAGACTCAAAGAGAAAGTTCTTGGATAGTCGACAAAGTATCTAAAATATTCAAACACCTCAACAGCCGACAGATATTTGGGAGAAAATATTAAGTGGTCCGGGACCTCCACGTCAGCTTGGTCCCGGACCACTCATGAAGCGCCACGTGGTCCACGTGGCGCTTGTGGGGCCGGCTCGCCAACAAGAGCTTTTTGCACAAAAAAACTAATATTCTTCTTCTCTCATCAGCCATTAGCCCTGCACGCTAATTGCTCCTCTCTTCAAATTTTTGCCTCTTTTCTCTCTCTTCATTTATCGCGGGCCTTCTTCTCCGTTCATTCGCACGAAAGAGAAGAAGCCCGCTCTCTTTTTTTTTCCAAAACACTCTAACCACCCCCTCTCTCGCTACCAAGAGCCCCGCGGTCGCATCCCGAGCCTAGACCCGGCGCCTCCGGCACATCGCCTCCGCCTCTGCATCCGCCGTCGCCTCCAGAGCCACTCCCTCTCTGTCGCTCCGAAGAGCCCTTGTCAATGGCACCCCGTGCTTAGGTCCCAGACTCGGCGCCTCCGCATCTGCCGTCGCCTCTCAGAGCCACTCCCTCCCTCTCTCTCACTCCCAAGAGCCTCTGCCGGTCGCATCTTGAGCTCAGCTCCGCCTCCGCTGTCCCCCGCCAGTTGTCGCTGCCGGGTCTCGAGCTCATATCCGCCTCCGGCACGTCGCCTCAGCCTCCGCCCTCCTTTTGCATTATTCTGTTAGATTTCCCGAGCTGAGGGCCCGAGATTTGGAAAATCCCATCGTGTAATTGTGTAATGGTTTGAGGTTGATCCTCATGATCATTTTAGTTTTTTGCGAGGAATTCTCAGTTTCTTTTGATGGTTTATGTCGTGCTTTTGTTCGCCGGAATGTGATACTCTGAAGAGTGAGTTTAAGTTTAATGCAAGTAGAAGATATATTTGCTCAGTTCTTATTTCCGGGCTTTTTTCTCTTATCAAGGTTTGTTCTACTTGTCATTGCTATCTTATTTTCAAGTTTGATCTTTAATGTTGAAGGAAGCTCGGGACAAGCAACTGGATTCTTTTGATGTTATAAGGATATCCAATGCAAGTAACTAGACTGTCAAAGTTATTCAAGACTGGGTTGCGATCTTTTATTTCGTCATGCTGAACCCGCTAAAATTTACGAAGAAAGGGGACAAAAAGAGCCAGTGAACTTTATCCTGCTTATAATTGGTTTTGCTAGTACAAGAACCAGCAGGAGTCAACATGCTCTTTACAATGCTTTCCATATATCATAGCATCAAAAGGTTTCCAGTTTTAGCTTAGCCCTTTAGTTTTACATGGGCAGCCAAGACCTCATCTATGTCTGGTCGGTTTGACAGATCGGGAGAAGTGCTCTGATGAGCCAGTTGGATAAGCTTTTATATGTTTTTCTGCTGTTCCTTGGAAACATTCGAAGCAAGCAAAGGGTCCGAGATTTGGCACATCCAGGGGCTGCCTTCTAGAGGACAGCGCACCAAGAACGATTGCAGGACACTGAAGGGCAACGAAGCAAAGCAAAACTGCTTGATTAAAAAACAATGTACAGCCTACCTAAACTGAAGGAAAACTTCGACAAAAAAATTGAAGAGAACCAGTTACCCACCGGCACATCCAACATATATAGGTAGGTTACAAACACCACCCTCGTAAACACAAGTAAAAACAAACGATACATTGTTTTCTTGCAAAACCAGACAAAAAAAGCAAATACAAATGAAAGTTCCCAAGTCCATGCGCTTCCATTTCACCTAGACTTCGTCTCATCTGCCGCCAGGGAGAGAATGAATACACGAGAAGGAGAACGCTCAACTCAGTTATGTGCTAAACCAAAAATGCCATGGCGGAGATGGATCTGAGCTCGCGATGCAACGGGCGGGGCTCTTGGGAGCGAGCGAGAGGGAGGGAGTGGCTCCCGGGAGCAAAGAGCGAGCGAGCATCGGATTTTTTCAAACGAGCGCCGGAGCGAGCGTTGGAGCAAGGGCGGCTTAACGTGCTTTGTCGGCGACGGCGGGGAGCAAGGAACGCCAAAGCAGCAACAACGCCACAGAGCAAGGGCCGAAGCAACCAGGAATGCCGAAGCCGAGATTGAAATTTGAGAGTGAAATTACAAATTCAAAATAATTTGAAAGCCTGGAGAGAGGAAATGCGTTGGTTTTCTTCCGATGATGAGTAGGAATGAACGAAAGAGAAGAGGGAGGAGAGAGAAGAGGAAGGGGGCTATAGTTTTGGGTTTTGGATTTTTAGTGATCAAAAAATTAATTTAAGATAAAATTATTAAAAATATAATAATTTTAAATTTTTTTATGATTAAAAAATTAATTTAAAATAAATATACTACAAATATATCAATTTAGAATTTTTTCTACTATCAATCTTATTTGATTTACATTATGTACTCTTTGGCACTGTGAATTTTCTTTTTGAGTAGACTTTTAGGTCCTGGGGCATAGCCTCAGGAAGCTCCTCTTAGCGATTGGACGATAATGTCAGTTCAAGCTGCTGCCCCCATCACCCCATTAGACACCATCCCAACTCGCTTACAGGTTCTCTTAGAAGGGTCCATTGTTGATATGTCGCTTATGTAAGATCAAACTAAGAACTGAATGGAGGTTGTGACTCTTGATATTCTGTTAACAACAGTTGAATTATTATCCTACATTGCTTGACAATAAGTTATAAATACTCTTTATATTCATATAATCTCTCTCCATCTATTAATTTAATCTTTTGAATTGGACATTATATTATGATATCAAAGTCAGTGACATCTCATTAGTCAAATTTAGCTTGGGGAATGTCATGTTGATGCAAATCTATGCACATCTTAACTCTTCGGCCACCTTCTTTTGCCAAAAAAGGGCGTGGTGCACATCTTAATTTTTTGGCCCCCCCTTCTTTCGAGATTAAATGGTGTCTAATTTGTGCTTTGGGAAATGAGTAGAATTGTTGGGGTGTTCACATTGCCCATTTTATAAAAGGTTCTAACTCTTGATGTATGCTTGAAATAAGCATATCCACTTCATCCGTATCTATCAAATTAGATCTAGATGCCTATCTGCCAATGGTGTTACCCGCTATGCACCTCATGGAAAATGGAAGTCATTACCCAATGTTTTCGCCTGTCTCTTGATTGTCTTTTTACCGTGCCAGTGGTTCTTATTCCTTTCTTGTCTAGCATGAACATCCTTGTATTACAAAATGATACATCCCCAGTCTTACAATTTATCATGTTCTTTGTCCAAAGCGCTTGTGTTCAAAAGATGAAGAGGGTTGGCACTATTCTGACTGAGAAACTATACTTGTGTACTGAGACTCTCTCCATGGGTCAAATTGGACTATCTTCGACAGGATCCTCCATAGCTTTGAAGATAAAACTACGAGTAGCTTGGTAGAAATAAGGCGGCAAATAACATCCTTTAAACTAGGGCCTTCAAAGGATGAGATTCTATATCTACATTAATTTGCTGGATTTTTTTGTGAATGCCTAGATGTCAGGGTGAGATTCTTCAGCATAGCCTTCACTTTTCTTTCCATTCTTCCATTTGTAGCATTCCCCTATCCCGTTTGCTTCACAATGTAAGTATATCCTTAAGACAGCAATGCAGATGGTTTCTCTATATCGGTTCTTGTCTTGGTAAATTTTGTTTCATTCATCTTTTCCTCGTGGAGCTCTATTTATTTTATTGCTCAAATTTGCGTCGATTCCTTTGAACAACGTTACGCATTAGTTGACTCTTTTTGTCTGTGGTCTCATATACATAAGTTGCCCTACAATTTTCGGGGGGTTTTCTCATCTATAGCTAAATAACTCTTTGTCTGTGGTCTCATATACATAAGTTGCCCTACAATTTTCGGGGGTTTTCTCATCTATAGCTAAATAACTCTTCCTCAAGCGTTAGATGAAAGAAGAAACACCTGCTTAATTACAGTATCCGAAGCTCGATTACCCATGTTTATCATATCATATCTGTGTTCTCTACTGAAAAATGAAGACTAAAGGCTTTCGTGGAAGTGCAAAGATCTCTCATCCAATAAACAATCCTTTCCGTCTAGTAAAATGGATCTTGAACTAAAAAGATATATTCTTTCCTGGCTTAGGACGAAATGGTGATCTCAATCTTATCTATCCAGCAAAGTTACCCATTTGAGATGACTCTAAAAGGGTTTTTCAAATTGAAAAGGAATTTTCAGAAAGTCATTTGGATTAAAGATCGAGTTTTTCATTAAAAAAAATGGATTGCACTTTTTCCACTCCCATTATAGCTAAAAGACTCATTCTCATAATGTTTTGACAATATTAGCCTTTATGGATCCTACCTTTTTTAAGGATTCTTCATTTGCTTTTCTTCTTTCTCTTATTTTGCAGGTCCACTTTCCTATTTCTTATTTATTTCTCTTTGTTCTCTCTCTTTCTAAAACATCCCTTTCATGTCAATAATCTGTGTTGAAGCCCAAATTTGCAAAAACCTCCTCCTCACCCAACTAGTCCTCTTCCATTTCCATTTCTTCAACTCAAAGCTCAACCGTAAGTAAAAAAATCCATCTCATATCTCTTCACTCCCATTCTGTTCCTTTCGCTCTGTGTTATTCATTATCCCATCTTCTATCAAACTCTTCAATTGATTAATCATGAAGACAAGAAAACAAAACCCCATTAAAGATTCAAATTGAGGAGTTGAAGCTCTGCCCAAAACCTCATCAAGCTCATCAGAAATGTCTGCTTCTTCGTCTTTGTCTTCTTGGTCCTAATTGTCACTTTCATTGTTGATTCGCTATCATCTACTAGCCTCCAGATATATGACTCGAATCTTCCCCCATCTCACTAAGTTGGTTATGCAAACTGAAAATGCGACTGGCGAAGATTTGCCCCTCCTCACCCTTGCGGTCTCTCTAACTTCCGCATCCATCTCAATTACCAAGTTGCCGTTGCCAGTGATTAAGAGGACTGAAGAGGTGATTGTGAACTCAACTCTCGAGTCTGAGCCCTTATGCGATGAGCCACTATCAATTGTTCGAATACCTGTGTTCTAATAGGTGTTGAGTTCAATGCAGGAGCCTTTAAGTCTATTGTGTTCGTGGATATCAAACTTCGGTAACGATTGAAAAATCGATGAGTGTGACATGGCGTAGAAGAAAAGTGACAAAGACAAACCACAAAAGAGAGTGTTCTTATTAAGGTGACGAGAGACAGAGGTTTATCCTTTAAACCTGTTGAAGATACTCCCCCGCAATCGAAGAATCCAAGCCAACTGGGGCATCTCTGCCTCAATCTTTGATTCTTAGTTTCACTTAGCTGTTGTAAAGTTTTTTGGCCGGTGTCGCTGGCTTGTTAATATCTCTTGCGGCTTTCTAGCCTTTTTAGTCGCTCTCCTTGTACCCGTTGGAACACCTTCATTTGTTTCCCTGCACGAGGTTTTTAATCACGACTCCCTTCTTTGTAAGTGGTGCGTATTAGTATATATACATCTTACCTTATCAAAAAAAAAAAAAAAAAGAGAGTGTTCTTTTATTTTTGACAAATACCACAAGGGCTTGAACCATGATCAAAATTAAAAGGGAATAGAAAGAAGTAACAAATAATGAGTGAAATGGGACCCACAAGAAAAAATAAAGAAGAAAACAAAAGGGACACCATAAAGAAGAAAACAAAAGGGACACCACAACCAAGCAAAAAATGATGCTAAAAAATGATAGGACCCATAAAGGTTGAAATTGTCAAAATATTATGATAGGAAGTGTTTGAGCCATGATTTAAGTGAAAAAAGCTCGGCCCAAAATATAATGTGGATCTATTCATTTGACTACAGACTAGAGCCATATGTTACATAGAATAATGGATTTGTCTTGACTAATACATGATTTTTGGAGCGATAAGTCGGCAATTTTCCTAGAATGCCAAACCCATGCACGCGGACTAATCTTGCTGCAAACCTTTTTACAGGACTTCAACACTGGCAATCACTTGATATTCCTCAATTATCATCCTAAACCATGTGACTATCAATTCTTACTTATCTCCCTCCATGCACTTGATCTCAATCTAACATCGATCGGAATTTGCGTACATTCCCGAGGAAAATACGCCAACTCATATGTCTCAAGGGGGGAAAAAAAAGCCCTAATCCATCGTCGATTTTTAATAACAAAACCTTGCCATAAGCAACATCAAGAAAAGAGCAGGAACAGTTGAACTTGAATGTCCTTTCCCTAACGAGCTTTGGGATTTATCTAATCTCAGCGAAGACAGCCTCAGACAGCAACTTCTGTGAGTCGCAACTAGTCGTGGTCTCATCATAAACATCACTGCTGCTGGTCATCGTCGCAGCTGCCAACTGCTCTTCTAACCCTCACTATCGCTAGTGCTGAAAACCTCATCGCTGCCGTCCATCGCATTGCCTCTGATCAGAGCCACGTCATTGTCGTTGTCATTGCTGTCGCGCACTGACGCACCCAAATGGCCTATCACCCCCTGCTCAGCGCTCACCTGTAGCTGCAGTGCGAACTTGAGGCCCCACACAACGTCGTTCATGGATGGCCGCATGGCCCCCTCATCCTGCAGGCAGCTCATGGCGATCTCGCAGAACTTGTTGAGGCACTCGGGGGCGATCGCCCGCTTCAGGTGCGGGTCCACGATCTCCTCTACTGCCCCTCTCTTGCAGCAGCTCTGGGCCCAGGCGGCCAGGCTGATCTGATTCTTCGGGGCCGTCCGGTTCACGGCGGGCCTCGCACACAGCACCTCGAACAGCACCACACCGAAGGAATAGACATCGGACTTGTCAGTCAGCTGCTGGCGCCTGCAGTACTCCGGGTCGAGGTACCCGAAGGTGCCCTTCACGACCGTGCTGACGTGCGTCTTGGACACGCTCGTGGGCCCGACCTTCGAGAGCCCAAAGTCGGCGACCTTGGCAACCCACTTGTCGTCGAGCAGGATGTTGGTCGTCTTCATGTCGCGGTGTATGATGGTGTGCTTGACACCGGTGTGGAGGTAGTGGAGCCCACTCGCGGCGCCCGTGCAGATCTCGAGCCGCTGCTTCCATGGGAGTGGGGGGATTATCGGTGTTGTAGAGATGGTCGCGGAGGGTACCGCGCACCATGTAGTCGTACACGAGGATCATCTCTCCCGCGTCGCTGCAGAACCCGATCAGGGAGACGAGGTTGAGGTGCCGGAGCTGCGAGAGGATCTCGATCTCCGTCCCGAACTCGTGGAGGCCCTGCTGCGATCCCTGGTTTAGCCGCTTGATCGCCACTTGGGTGGCCCCGCCATCGACGTAGCCCTTGTACACGTTGCCGAACCCGCCCACGCCTATAATGAACACCTTGTCGAAGTCGTTCGTGGCCGCTCTGATCTCGGCCAGCGAGAAGTGGCGGCACAGATCCGACGGCAATGATGACCCCTGGATCGTTGTTGACTTGGTCGACGCGCAGGAGACCAGGCCCCACCACCAGGCGCCGTCCCCTCGAGGTCGAATACTTCCCTCTGTTTCCTTGCCGGTAAAGGAAGAAAGCCAGGAGAGCGAGCGCCGTGAATCCTGAAGCTACGCCAGCAATGGTGGCGATCTTTGCTGTTTTGCTGTGGTTCGACGATCCTTTGCTCGCCAGCAGAAGAACCGGCTGATTACCTGGGACTGGATCCGGGTTCAACCCGGCGAGATTCCTCGCCTGGATTGCTGATCTTGAATATTTCGAGGCCATTCAAGATGGCATCAGAGTAAAGAGTATAACCATTGGGAAGCGCGCCCAACGCCACGGAGAGGTTGCTTCTTTTCTTTTGGCCGTCATGCATGTATACTGCATAATCTCTATAGACGGGCACGCCCTTCCCGCTCCAACTAATGACATCCGCATGATTCTCGACCAGTTGTGAATCTATGAAGATCTCGAAAACCCTATCTGTGGCCTTATTTATCTCTATCTGGAACTCGCAAAAGTGTAACCGGACCAAGTAGTAGAAGTTTGTATCCACCTCGATGGACCACGTGAGCTTGTAGCTCAGATTGATTGTTTTGTTCCGTCCCATTGTCCTCGCCGTTTTGTACACGTCATCTGGAGCCATGTAGTTTGGCGCTTGGTCACTGTAATTGAGTTGGATAGTTTCGTTAACTGGTAAAACTCCAACCATCGAAGAAGTCACGGAGGCCTCATCTGCTTCCCAGGTCCTGTACATTCCCGTGTCATCAGCTGAAGCAACAAACTGTCCTCCCACGTTCAAGCGCTTCACCATTTCGACAGAAGTGGTGAATCCGGAGGGATACGGCATCGCCTGACCTGAAAACGTGATTTTCTCGTTTGAGTCGATGGTTTTGTTGTAGTAGAGACGTTCGGGCATGGAAACGACTTCGATTCCATTCACAAAAGCATACGCATCTGAATAACCTGGAGTCGGAGCGAAAGTTATGTTCAATATCTGGTCGGCTCCGACAGTTAAGCAGAACTCTTTGTAGAAGCTCACAGAGCTAGTGCTGTCAGAAAACAGCGAAGCACTGAAGTTGCGAAGCAGAGTGCAGCCGGCTGCCTCGACCGAGAAGAAGGAATCGGTGCGGCGAAAATTGAGATAATCGGAAGGGAAGAAGTGGAGGCGAACGAATTTGGGCCCTGCATGGACGTGGAAGGTGTAGGCAAACTCGGAGCGGGAGATGCGAGCAGTGTAGTATAGGACAGGGCCGGGGAAAGCCGAAGATGAATGGCTTGCATTTGCAATGATAGAGGAGTGAGTTTCATCAATTAGATAGTAGTTCGAACCGTTGTTGCCATCTCCGTTCCAAGTCCGATTGGACACAGAGGAGCTGCTGGAGGAGCCGCAGTCAACGGCAATATCGTCGGTCGGCGAGTATACGCCAACGTTGTTGCCAGTGACCGAGACCGTGAGCGCTTTAAGCGAGATGGAGATGAAGAGGAATAAGAGATGTGGTGGTTTCCCGTTCTTCATCTGCCCCTTTGACCACAGAGAGGAATAGCAGTTGAATCGATCAAAAGAAGTCCACGAGGAGAGTGGAATCCTGGAGATGAGATGAAACAGTTTTAATCATTGGGAATTAGGAAGGAGTGAGGGAAGAGAAGACCAGCACGAGTGACAAAATTAGTGGGAGACCAAAGTCGTCGCTATGAAAAAAAAAGAAAAGAAAAAGTCGTCGCTATGGCATCAAGTCTACTTAGTCGTGTTTGAAGGAGCGAATATTGCGAATCGATCCAAATCAAAGTCACGAAAATTCCACTGAGGATTTGATTTGTACTAGCAAGTCGTTACAGTTTGATTTACTGTAAAGGTTGGAAAAGGAGTCAACCCAACCAGCTGGCGTTTGGACGGTGCCGACTATAAGCTTCACATATCAGCAGCCTCTTAGTCCATCAGAACAAGCTGTGCAGGATAGATCCACTAATGCTTCGCCGAGACTTCTAAGGTAAAATGTTAAGTGGACTTGCAGGACAGGTTCGAATTAAAATCTTAGGCTTTGTTTAGCGAAAAATATGATATTTTTGGAAAATATTGTCCAAAAAATTATTTTCGGGAAAAATAACAATAGTTTATTATATTTTGCTGAAACCTGAAAATGAACTGAAAAATATTTTTCGCCATTTGATATGATTTTCCTAAATAAACATATACTATTCGAGTGCTAATAACTTGCGTATGGGCAATCGGGGAATTGGGTCCGGGCAATAAATTCCAAGGTCCGGCCTCGATGGATCCCGACCCGAGTGCCAAGATCAGGGCATGGGCACCTGTGTCATAGGCACGGCCTTTGTAGACCCAAGCCCAGTTGTTTGGTATCCGAGCTTGGGTACTAGGATCCCGTGTTCAGACTATATGGAACCAGACGGGTGCCAAGTCATCGGGCACGAGCATCAAGGTTTCAAGCCTGGCGTGAGTGGACTCAAGCACAGATGCTAGCGGCTAGAGCTCGGCTTGGCCTCAATGGACCCAAGTGCAGGTGTTGGGAATTAGAGCACGAGCACCAAGGTCCCGGGCTCGAGTGCTGAAGACCTGATCTTGGACGTTGGGCACTTGGGAATCAGCGTTAAGATTTTCATACCTAAACGTAGAGTTTCGGATTCAAACGCCGATATCTAGTCACATTTTAGAAAAAGTCGTCGCTATGGCATCAAGTCTACTTAGTCGTGTTTGAAGGAGCGAATATTGCGAATCGATCCAAATCAAAGTCACGAAAATTCCACTGAGGATTTGATTTGTACTAGCAAGTCGTTACAGTTTGATTTACTGTAAAGGTTGGAAAAGGAGTCAACCCAACCAGCTGGCGTTTGGACGGTGCCGACTATAAGCTTCACATATCAGCAGCCTCTTAGTCCATCAGAACAAGCTGGGCAGGATAGATCCACTAATGCTTCGCCGAGACTTCTAAGGTAAAATGTTAGTGGACTTGCAGGACAGCTTCGAATTAAAATCTTAGGCTTTGTTTAGCGAAAAATATGATATTTCTGGAAAATATTATCCAAAAAATTATTTTCGGGAAAAATAACACTATTTTATTATATTTTGCTAAAACTTGAAAATGAAGTGAAAAATATTTTTCACCATTTGATATGATTTTCCTAAATAAACATATACTATTCGGGTGCTAATAACTTGCATATGGGCAATCGGGGAATCAGGTCCGGGCACTAAATTCCAAGGTCCGGCCTTGATGGACCTTGACCCAAGCGCCAAGATAAGGGCATGGGCACCTGCGTCCTAGGCACGGCCTTTGTGGACCCAAGCCCAAGTATTTGGGATCCGAGCTTGGGTACTGGAATTCCGCGTTCAGCCTATATGGAACTAGACAGGTGCTGGGGCATCGGGCACAGGCATCACGGTTTCAAGCCTCGTGTTAGTGGACTCAGGCACAGATGCTAGCGGCTAGGGCCCGAGCTTGGCCTCGTTGGACCCAAGCGCATGTGCTAGGGATTAGAGCACGAGCACCAAGGTCCTGGGCTCGAGTGCTAAAGACTTGATCTTGGACGTTGGGCACATGGGAATCAGTGTTAGGATTTTCATACTTAAGCATAGAGTTTCGGGTTCAAATGCTGATGTATAGTCATATTTTAGGAAAAAAATTTGCAATTTTTTAAAGAGGAAATCGTTTTCCTAAATTTAAATATAGATTTTCCGTTGATTAGGATAACATTTTCCGTTGACTCATTTTCCTAAGCAAACCTAATGCCGTAAAATGAGGAAAATTTGTTCCCGAAATATGTTTTTCGCAAAACAAATAGTGCCTTAAGATTATACTTGACATTTTTAGGTTTGCATCCTTGGCCATCTCATTATGCGTGCTTTTGTTTCGTTCTGATTACTGCTTTAGTGTATTTCTTCTAGAAATCCTTTTTTGTTTATTGAGGAGAACCTCAAATCGCAAAGCTCTTATAATAAATGGAGATATATTGTGACAATTGGAATTTTCGTAATCGTATTTATATGACATTTGGATATTTTCTTATCTGGTAATGATACTTAGATCATAAAGCGAAGTATTATTTAGCTTAGAATTTGGTGGACACATAGAAATCTTAATTTGGATCATAAATTTTGTGAGGCGCGGGGATGATTTTCATGAATAAAATTGTTCCGAGTTCGACATATTGAAAATTTATAAACATAGATGTACACGTTAATAGTAGTGCGATATTAATTAATTTACTATCATCTTAGTAATTGATGGGGAGATATTATTAGTTTAAACTTTAGTTAATTAGTGATAATAATTAATTATTTTTAATATTGTGTTAAAGGTAGAAGAAGTTCTGTTTTCTTTATAATTTCTCATAAAGACACCTCTTAAGACACATTAACTCACGTGGCATTTGGAGGTTTCATCCATGGCCACATGCCACTCTTAAACTTAGCCTCTTGCATTGATATGAAACACAACCATAAGCCATAATCACCCTTGGCTATTAGTCATCCCTAATATGTCTTAACTTCTCACACTTAGCAGTAGATTAAGTGAAGATTTGCCACCTGTGACTTCATGCATTCTTCCACTTAAAATCTACTCCTGCACAACACTTTAATCATGGTACCATCGAAGAGAATTTTTCATTTTGGTTGTAACTCTCTTCTTCACCGTCAAACTTTCAAAAAAATACTCTACTTTGACCACTTTCCAATCCAACACCTACAAGGTGATTTTAACTTTGGATTGTTCAGACTCTGCACAAGATAAGTGAAAACTCTAAAGATTAAGTTAGTTCAATCAACTTAATACTTTTAACTTGATTGGTTGAAATAAGTCATTTTGATGAGCTATAATATTGTGGACATAGTGATTGTTGGATTCGTTTTGTTGGTTTCGTAAATGTTCAAAAGGTGTGTGATTTGTTATTTTAAAGTATAGTATAATTGGCAAGTGAAATTGTTAAATTTGAATTTGGAAATCTCATCCTTGAAGTGATTGTTGAATTCTTCCTGCTAGTCTCATACATGTTTAAAAGGTAATTGGTCGTTTTCTTAAAGTAGGGTACATTAGGTAAGTCGAAACGATGAATTTGAACTTGGAAAAGTCATATTTGTAAATTCAAACTTGGGATATGTTCACTAGAAATGCTAAAACTTGTCAAATGTGCAATCGAGTCATAAAACTTATCAAATTAGTTCAATCGAGTCATAAAGTTAACACCGTCCAATTTGACTAATGAAAAATACTGACGTGGCTTTTTTTATTTTTTTATATCCCACGTGGTAATGACGTGGCTTTTTTAAAAATCATTATTTTACTATTAATTTTATTTAAATTAAATTTAAAAATAAGCTAAAATTTAAAAAAAAAAGATCTAAAAAAAGGGAGCATGATGTGGACATCGAACCCTATCGAGGAGGAGGTGCTAGGGACCCGTTATTCTATCCACTAGGCCCGATCACTCGAGCGAGAACGAAGGAATTCAAACAAGCTATCGGTATCATGGTTCAAGATATTTGGAACGAAGATAATCTAGATTCGAAACTTGAAGATTCTGAAGCTCCTTGGCGCAACATGATTACTTTTGGTCCAGCGAATTCCGAAGGAACTTAGAATTGATGAACTCGAATTGGCTCAAATTTGAATGGACGCTTAAAAACGAGCTACTGATCAATACACACTACTTTAGTAGTGATTGATGACTTTTTTTAGCAATTTGGAGTCGTTTAGATGAACTTTTAGGCATTTTTCTATTTTTGGACGAATTTTTAATAATTAAGGTTATTTTTGTAATTTTAATCCTAGTAGGATTAGAATTAGAGTTAGCACCCTATATAAGGTTACTTATAGATTTCTAAGAGGAAGCAGAATTTTATATAGAAAAGTTTTCTTCTTGAGTTCTCTTGAGGACTAGATCTTATCAAGGCTCTTTTGTGGCGATCGAATTCAACTTATCGAGCAAGATCGCGAATTCTCTTGTTCGTGGCATTCCCTCACTTGATATGGGGGAGGGTCGCGACCCCTCGCCTAGATCTAGGTAAGGGCCCGCAGGCCCTCACCTGAAGTCGGCGAGGGTCGCCAGCCCCTGGCCAAGGGCCCGGCGACCCCCGCCTGCCGTCCCCCCCCTCGCTAGCCTCTCCCGGCAATGGTGGGGTAGCAGCAATGGGGAGGGCAAGCCCTCCCTGTCCTCTTCCTCCCTTTTTATTTATTTATTTTTATTTTTTTAGAATTTAATTCAAATAAAAATAGTATTAAAAATCAATTTTTGGCTAAAACAATGTTGTTTTAGTCATGTCATCGCCACGTAGGAGAGAGAAAATATTAAAATGTGCCACATTAGTATTTTCCGTTAGTAAGTTTGATAGTATTAACTTTATGACTCATTTGAATCAATTTGACAAGTTTTAGGACTTGATTGTACTTTTTGTAAGTTTTAGGACTCAATTGCACTTTGATGACAATTTTTGTGACTTCTAGTGAACATATCCTTTCAAACTTAGTCGTCATTCGTAAAATCTATTTTCTGAACCCAAGTAGATTTTACTCTCAAAATCTATACATATCTATTTCTGAATCCGAGTAGATTTGACTCTCAAAATCTGTATATATTTATTTTTGAACCCAAGTAGATTTTACTCTCTAAATCTAGATATACTTATTTATGAACCCAAGTAGATTTTACTCTTTGAACCAGAATATATTTACTTTCTAAACTTGAAAAAATTTACTTTTGAGTCTGATCGCATATTTCTTCTTACTTTTTTGCTTGAACAAAGTATTTCATTGCTTTAAGAGATATGGGCTGTGATAAGAAGGAGAGTATATGCATGTGAATACTTATTTTTCATGACTTGCATGAGGATAATATATTTTTTGTCACCTATAAATCAATTGTGACGATGCCTTGTATGTCGGGATGCCCCATAGGTTGGAATGCCTTGGAGGGTGTATCAAGATACCTCAGGAGTCGATATGTCCAATAAGTTGGGATGCTCCTGATGGTATACCGGGATGCCTTGGAGTTGGGATGCCCGTGTGTCAGGATGCCCTAGGAGAGTTTGAGAGGAGAAGTAACAAACCTAACCAATGAATATGAGTGCTATAGGTTATGCCACATGCTTGCGTCTGAACTAAAATATTGTGGAGTGATTAAGTAATTAGATTATAGTGGCATATTCAAATGGGAAAGGTATAATATTTATTTATGTTCTTAGCATACTTATTGGTTATTATGCATTTGCGTTGTTTGTACCAAGTGAAGTGATGAGATGATTTTCCTAACTTAAAACTAGAAATTTCATTTACTGGGCCTCGGCTCATTACTTTATTTTTCAAATGTGTAGGATGGATGTTCTATAGCCTTTGCATTTTGAAGTTTCCGTGTATTATGAATGTGTCTATGAAACTGTGTTTGTACGTCAGTATGAAGTACAACATACCAAATGTAGTTCTACTATGTGGATCGACGTGGGTTTTATGGAGTGGGCTCACTATTGATTCGTCACATGGTATTGGAACCTCGACAGCAAGTTAGTTACCTCGTTGAGGGGCTTCGACATTGATGTTAATGGTCACACAACGGAGGGCGAAGTTATCGATCCATGACGTCGATCGATCTTTTGTATAGGTAGACTTTTGGAGTATAATGTAGTATAGAAATAGGCAACCTCGACCTACCTAGACTTTTGTTTTTTGTGATTATATAAACTGTGAAATGGTGTTACAAATCTGATAAGTAATATAAGCAAAGAAGCATAAATACTTTGACTATATTCGTGCAAATTTCATGGTTAAGAAATGTTCATTTAACTTTCACTTGCCTGATTATTAAGATTAATAATTGAAAATAGACACGTGTCATGCGTGACATTTTGAGGCGTCACATATATGTACAATGATGAGATACATCGAGAATCAAAGGAAACATGTAGAATCTCCTAGATTTATTTTTCAACATACCCCTCAAACTCAAGTAAGCTAAAAAAAGTCATCTAGATATTGGAGAAAAGATCGGAAAAAAGGCCCAACAGAGGTGACTTAGTAAAGGCATCAATAGTCTGATTAACCGATGAAGCGGAGACGAGACGAATAGTGCCACAAGATACATGCTATCGACAATCTATTTCAATGTGTTTAGTGCGCTCATGGAAAATATTATTATGTGTTATTCGAATAACACTTTAGTTGTCACAATAAACAATTGTCCCACCACTATGACGGACACCCGTGTCTTCTAGTGACCATCGCTATCCCAATGCGTATATGCAAGAGCATGATATCATGCTTCCGTACTGTACTGTCATAAATAACAAATTTTGTTGTTTTGAAGAGGTATAGTTCGGATCTTGACTGTTTAGAAGAATATGGTGAAATAGTGGAGATGTGCTACTTTAGTTTTAAAGAATACACTGTAAGAAGGTCCTCTTCCTACACTTTGTCCGACCCCAACATTTTGTGAAGTGTAGTAGTTATCCATTCTTCAATCCAGAAGAGTGATTTCAAGGACTCTAATCTTACCTAAAGAATATTTTCTTCTACCCATCGCTTTTACATGTTTATTTCCATCATCTCCTTTTTATTTAATGATCCTTCCTTGTGGAACCTACATTTCATGTTTTTGATATATCTCTTGGTTTACATTCTTCCTTATTAGTCTTTTCTATTCCTATATACTGAGGAGGCATTATATATTTCTTGATGTGCTCTTCTTCAAATGTATGTTTATATCCTTTTATTGGTGAAAAGGACATTCTTTCATGGCCATCTTGGTATAGCAGAAGACAAAATGTTCAAAGAACGTCAAGACGTTTTGTAACTTGCTTTTACGTCCTCTAATGGCAATGGATGATTAAATGCTCTCTTAGTTTTTGCTATACATAATTTCACTGTTAGATTTTTAAAGTTTCCACATTTTTGCTTTTGTCGTTTTCTCCGAACATGATCTTAGCTTCCTTTACAAAGAACTCCATTCTGAAACGTGATATTATGACTCGAAGTATTCTTTTATTTCAGAGGAGCAACAAGAAATGTGAACACAAAATGTCAAAATGGGGACTCATGTAATACAGGACCAGATGTCACAAAGTTATATGACTTAATGAAATTTTATTATAGAGTTAATATCACGAAAAACCTTAAACTGGTACAGCTATAACAATTTTACCCAAAATTATATTTTTTACCATAAAAAACCCCAAACTGATACATTTGTGACAAATTTACCCCGAACTATTTTTTTGACCATCAAAAACTCCAAACTGGTATACTTGTGATAATTTTACCTGAACTAATTTTTTAATATTATTTTTTATTTTTTTGAATTTTTTTAATTTTTCTTTTTTTTTTTTTCATCTTCTTCATCTTCAACCTTTTACGGCCGCCGAATCCGATCGCCAGAGGCAAAAAAGAAGGTCACCTCGCACAGCCATCAAGGTGGGCCCACTACCAACTGCCAGTCCTTGCTAGTTACCGACGAGTTTGAGCTTTGACAAATCTAGTGAGGGCTTGGCCTCACCCAACAATGGTGAGGTCGAGCCTCGCCAGATCTGGCGAGGGCTCACTAACCAAGCACGGCCTACCAACACAAACATTCCTCCAGCCGAGAGCCACCGAGCGCTGGAAGATGCCGCCATTGCCATTGTTATTGCTATGTTAAAGCTTCGAGAGAGAGAGAGAGAGAGAGAGAGAGAGAGAGAGAGAGAGAGAGAGAGAGAGAGAGAGAGAGAAAGAGAGAGAGAGAGAGAGAGAGAGAGAGAAAGAGAGAGAGAGAGAGATAGAGAGAGAGAGGGAGGGAGAGGGGCATGACCGTGTCGGTCGCCATGTTTAACGGGTTAACGGGATCCGGGCGAGGCTCAAACTCGCTAGCAACTGGCAAGGCCTCACTGGCGGGGCCGAGCCCTCGCTGACAACTAGCAAGGGCTCGCCAACGGGTCGAGCAAGCAGCTAGCGACGGTGGGCCGACCTCAAGAAGCTTCCGTCTTTGGCTGGTCACCGGTCGACGACTGGCCAGAGGTTGAAGATGAAGAAGATAAAGGAAAAAAAGAAAAGAAAAAAAAAAAAAAATTTAAAATAATAAAAATAATATAAAAAAATTAATTCGGGATAAAATTGTCACAAGTATACCAGTTTGAGGTTTTTGGGGTCAAAAAAATAGTTCGGGGTAAATTTGTCACTGGTGTACCAGTTTTGAGCTTTTTATGATCAAAAAAATAATTTAAAGTAAAATTGTCATAACTGTACCAGTTTAGAGTTTTTTCGTGGTATTAACCCTTTATCATATTGGATTTGCATTAAGTACTGAGTACTCTTTAGCATTGTGAGTTTTCTTTGATTCGTTCATCATTGAATATATAGGCTTTTAGGTCATGGGGCAGAGCCTCAGGAAGTTCCTCCTGGTGATTGGACGACAATGTAAGTTCAGGCTACTGGAGGAATCATTGCGGGGGGCAACAGCCTCTTGCATCACCGCCCCATTAGACACCATCAAAACTCGCTTATAGTTTCTTTTAAAATAGTTGAGTGTTAATATTTCGCTTTTGTAAGATCTAACTAAGATATGAATGGAGGTTTTGACTGTTGATATCGCAACAGCCACGAACTCACTAAATTTAAGTTCTGGTGGTTGTGACAAAAGCCCTCTTCACCTTTATCATCTCTTTATTTACTCTCTAAATGGCAGACTGTCATCGGTTAGCTTCTTTTCCTTTTCAGTGAAGTAATTAATCCTACGTGTATTATCTGGTTTGTCTAATTGCCAAGTGATGGGGCAGCAGACGAGAACATCTGCTAGAAAGGTAGTGAGAAATTTTGATAGCAGAGGATGGTTGGACTGGTCTACATAGAGGATTGGGTCCTTCATTTTGTCGGTATGTCAGCATGAGGAACCTCAAGGATATCGGAAAATGAACATCTGACCATGTATTTCCTCCCCTCTCTCTTACTTATTGTACTGACTTCTAGTGGAAATAAATGATGAGATTGCGCACGTTATCAGGATACCTGTGAATTGAAAGGTTATTTACTTATGGGATGTCACCCTGATGCGATCTGTGGACGTTTGAACTCTTCGCCCCCTTTTTTTGCATTGAAAAGGAGTTGTGCACATTTTAAACTCTCGGCCTCCCTTCTTTTGCGGTTAAATGGATGGTAGAATGTATGTAAGTGCTTCAAGTCTCATAGCATCTTCAAGATATTATATGGTGGTTTATGAAATGAGTAGAATTGTTTGGATGTTCCTATTGCCAATTGGATAGACGGTTCATTTCTAACTTTTCATGTCAACTCGAAATAAGAATATCCAGTTCATCCATATCTATCAAATTAGATCCGAATGCCTATCTGCAGTTGATGTTTTCACCTTGGCACCACTTGAAATATGGAAGCCATTACCCGATGTTTTTTTTTTTGGTAAGGATTGCCCGATGTTTTTTCCTGTCTCTTGAAATTGGTTTTATCATGCAAGTGATTCTTATTCCTTTCTTGTCTCTCTCATACATCCTGTTAATACATCATGAAACATCCTAGTATAACAATTTATCCTTTGTTTACATCAAGAAAGCTAGGAGAGAGGGCACAGTGAAGCCCAAAGCTCAGCCAGCAACGGTGGGTTCTAAATCTAGCTTATGGGTTATAGAGTTTGCTGCAATTTCACATATTTGTATTGCTTTGTAAAATATGAAATAAGCAGGATGTTTGGCCAAAATGAGATTGTCTTGGCATTTGCAAATGGAGCAAGAGTTGTTGCATTAGCTATAGGGACTTTTCGTTTATCTTTACCCTCTAGACATGTATTGGTTTTAAATAATTGCCTGCATTAAAAGAATGCAGTTCGGAACTCATCTCTATACCTCGTTTGAGTAAAGAGAATTATGAATTTTCTTTTACTAATGACGTATATTTCATTTATTACAATAAGAGATGTGTTGGTTCTGGTTTGTTAACCAATAATCTTTGTACCGTTATATGTGACTACCAATATCAATAAGCAAAATAATATGAATGTCATAACCAATAAACAGTCTAGAGATAGTCCAAACCCAAAATATGTCTGGCATCTCCGATTAGGTCATATTGGAGAAGATAGGATCACCAAGTTAAGTAAAGATGGTTACATTGATCCATCCAGCTTTGAGCCATACTCAACTTAAGAGGCATATCTTTTGGGAAAATGACAAAAGCACCCTTTGTATGACATAGTGCACAAGCTGCTCACATACTAAAATTGATACGTATGTATGTATGTGGACTACTTAATGAACCAGTTGAAGGTTGTTATTATTACTTCATTACCTTTATCGATGATCTATCACGATATGGTTATTTGTATTTAATTAAGTATAAATCTGAATCCTTTGAAAAGTTCAAAGAATTCAAGTCTGAAGTTGAGAAACAAACAGGAAAAAGTATTAAGGCTCTTCGATCTAATCAAGGAGGTGAATTCCTTAATGCTGATATCTAGAACCATCTTAAAGAAAATGGCATTTTATTGCAATGGACACCCCCTGGAACTCCAAAGCATAATGATGTATTTGAAAGAAGAAATCATACCTTATTGGATATGGTGCGATCCATAATCAGTTACGTTGATTTGCCTATATCCCTTTGGGGAGTTGCCCTTGAGATAGCTACATATTTACTGAACAAAGTCCCAACCAAGTCCGTTCCAATTACGCCCTATGAGATATGGCATAGTAGAAAATCAAGTCTTCATCATGTTAAGATTTGGGGTTGCTAGTTAAGCTGAAAACGAAAAAATTGGAGGCAAGATCTGAACAAGGTCGCTTCATTGGATATCCAAAAGAAACCCTTAAATACTATTTTTATTTTCATTCTTACCAAAGAATTTCGATCAACAGACATGCTTTCTTTTCTGGAGAATCAGTTCATCCAGGAAGGTGGTGTTAGGCAAAAAATAGTCTTACAAGAAGAAAACAATGAAGTAGCAAACAATCGAGTTCAGACGCATATCTAAGATTCAATGGGAGCTTTTGATACACAACCTCTTAGGAGGATTTCAAGAATGTCTCGTCTAACTATTCATTATGGACACTTAATTGAACATACTAAACCTTTATTCATAGTGAATGACAATGATCAATCTAGTGATCCTAATACCTACAAGGAAGCGATGTCCAACATCAATTCTGATAAATGGCTTGAAGCCATGAAATCCTAAATGAATTTAATGTACTCCAACAATGTTTGGACTCTCGTTGACCTGCTTGATGGTATTGTACCAATTGGCTATAAATGGGTCTTCAAGAGGAAGATGAATGCTGATGGTCAAGTTGAAATTTACAAAACACCACTGGTAGCGAAAGGAGATCGTCAAAAAGAAGGGATTGATTATGACGAGACTTTCTCACCAATAACCATACTAAAATTCATTCGGATTATGTTGGTTATAGCTGTGCACCTTGGCTATGAGATATTCCAGATGGATGTCATAACCGCTTTTCTAAATGGGTTCCTTGAAGAAGACATCCATATAGAACCACCACAGGGTTTTGAATTTGATGATGTGTGCAAGCTTAAGACTTAGACCTGAGGGCTAGTGTTGACTTATGTGTTGGATGGCTATGGTTCACAAATGCCCATATTGACGCTTTGTTGAACCGTCTCTGTACTTGATAGTCATGATTTGTTCACATATGAAGGCACACATGTGTGCAATATGGAATCTATGTTCTTGTTATATACAAGATACAATAATGATGTCCTATGCAACAATCTAATTATGGCATTGTAATGAAATCCTTGGCCCGGGGTTGTAGCCAAGAATAAATGTTTCATACCTCGTTGAGAATACATGTCAATTAGGTTTGTGCATATGGTTGAATAGGTGGCTTGACAAGAAATTCCATGGTCTTTGTTCAATCAGGACATGATAAGACAAAAGGATTAAATTACATTGCAGCCAAAGTTGACAAGTTCATTATGTTCTTAAAACATTTACACAGTCTATATAGTCATGTCATATTGCTAGATGTCACTCATAGCTTAAAGGACCTGGAGATTGATCAGGACAATCAATTCTCTTGGGAGTACTAATGTGTTAGTACAAGTCCTATTGCCAACTCAGTGATGAACCTAGATACATCATAACCAATTCATAATGATGTTTCAACGGAAGAGACAATATTGCAAATGTGTTTGCAATTACGGCAAGCAGATTGAGTCAGGCCAAATATTAATGATCTAAAATGATTTCAAAATCAATGGCCAGATTAATGATCATTTGAAATGGCTTCAGAACCAATGGCCAATTTAATCAACTGACAAATTAATGTTCTCAAACGGTTTCAGACTTAATAGCCTAATTAATGCTTTGTAATGATTACAGAATTAATGCCCAGAATAATACTTTGTAATGGTTATAAAATTAATGCCTAGATTAATGCTCTGAAACTATTTCAGAGTTAATGGCCGAATTAATTTAAATAAATTGGATCTTTGACTGATGAGATGGAGATAGAAATCTACCAAATGCTATACACATACAAGAACAATTGCTAGCACAATTGAAGTGGTAAACTCTCTCGAATTCTTTTTACCATTCGGTGTAGGTTGGTGGTGTGACATCCTCAAATTTCGAACCTACTCAGGATGAAACGAATAGTTATTTTGTCAATGCGCACATTGGGTAGAATTAGGCTCTGAATTGATTTCCAAAATCATTCAAGAGTATTCCAAGCTTTGGAAAAGGCAATTTAGGACTTCGATGCGCGCGACCAAAGAACTCAATCATAGATTAACAATTCAGCTATAAAAATCAATGAGGGATAATCATAAGCCATTTCAAGCCAATCCAGGAATGATTATAGATCAATTCGACAATAGATTAGAATTGGATTGTAGACACTACAAAAAAAACCATGTTTTCCGACAAAATTACCAACGAAAAATTCTGGAAAATTCGATTTGGAAAGGGAATTTCATCGAATTTTCCAAAAAAAAATTCGTTGGTAATTAGTCGTCGAGGAAAATTTTTCAACGAAAAAAATTTTAATTTAGATTTGAAAGTCATAAATTTTTTCACATGAAAAATTGAAGGCACACATGTTGTGCAATTTTTTTATGGAATCTATGTTCTTTTTATAAACAAGATTTTTTACAAAAATGATGTCAATTTTTATGGTCAAAAATCTAATTATGGCATTGTAATGAAATCCTTGGGCGGGGTTGTAGCCAAGAATAAATGTTTCATACCTCGTTGAGAATACATGTCAATTAGGTTTGTGCATATGGTTGAATAGGGTGGCTTGACAAGAAATTCCATGGTCTTTGTTCAATCAGGACATGATAAGACAAAAAAAGGATTAAATTACATTGCAGCCAAAGTTGACAAGTTCATTATATTCTTAAAACATTCACAGTCTATATAGTCATGTCATATTGCTAGATGTCACTCATAGCTTAAAGGACCGGAGATTGATCAGGGAGGACAATCAATTCTCTTGGGAGTACTAATGTGTTAGTACAAGTCCTATTGCCAACTCGTTGATGAACCTAGATACATCATAACCAGTTTATAATGATGTTTCAACGGAAGAGACAATATTGCAAATGTGTTTGCAATTATTTGTTGAAAGCGCATTGAGTCAGGCCAAATATTAATGATCTAAAATGATTTCAAAATCAATGGCCAGATTAATGATCATTTGAAATGGCTTCAGAACCAATGGCCAATTTAATCAACTGACAAATTAATGTTCTCAAACAGGTTCACACTTAATAGCCTAATTAATGCTTTGTAATGATTACAGAATTAATGCCCAGAATAATACTTTGTAATGGTTATAAAATTAATGCCTAGATTAATGCTGAAACTTCCAGAGTTAATGGAAAATTAATTTAAAATAAATTGGATCTTTGATCGATGAGATGGAGATAGAAATCTATCAAATGCTAACTAATATACAAGAACAATTGCTAGCACAATTGAAGTGGTAAACTGAAAATTCTTTTTACCATTCGGTGTAAGGTTGGAGGTGTGACATCCTCAAATTTCGAACCTACTCAGGATGAAACGAATAGTTATTTTGTCAATGCGCATTGGGTAGAATTAGGCTCTGAATTGATTTCCAAAATCATTCAAGAGTATTCCAAGCTTTGGAAAAGGCAATTTAGGACTTCGATGCGCGCGACCAAAGAACTCAATCATAGATTAACAATTCAGCTATAAAAATCAATGAGGGATAATCATAAGCCATTTCAAGCCAATCCAGGAATGATTATAGATCAATTCGACAATAGATTAGAATTGGATTGTAGATGATTCCGCATGATTACTATATTAATTTCGAATGACCTTAAACCTCCCTAATGATCGTGTACTTCGAAACGGACAATTGACCCCTCACGATTACATGACAACTAAGGGTCATCCATGAATTGAGAAAGCTTAAACGCGGATTGATTTGGAATCAACCACGGGTTAAACGCACAAAACCCCTAAAAGCCGCCCGTTGTTCTAATTATGCGAACGACACATTTGATTGATTTTAACCACGAATTCTAGTTCAGTTGAGGGTATCAGACTCTAGCAGATTAAGAGACGACTATTGGATAATCTTAGGGGATCGCCTATTAATCGGTAAACCGTAAAACAATAGAAAAGTGAAATTCGAGTCGGAAATTGGGGCCCACAAGGGGGCCCACGAATTTTTAAAGGCCCAATGGGCCTCATGGACTCAATAGTCGGCCACAAGAGCCTAAGTTGCCGGAAATTATGATTTTGCCCTTTTAGGTTCAATTTGAATAGTTTTAGGAAAAATTGTGCAAGAAGAGCCCAAGGTGGGAAGTCCACAAGGAATTAAGCCCAAAGGCAAGGCCCAAGAGGAATTCAGCCATAAGGAGAGAGAAAATAGGCTTGGCCCATTTGTGAGCCCATTTAAGCCTTCTAGAAAGAATTGACCTTTGGGGCACGAATAGTGTTTTGAAGTGAAATTTACCCTTTTGCCCTTAAGTCTTCTAAAAGCCTTTGGTTTATTAAAGGGCAACATGGTCTTTCTACCCTCAAAAGTTGACCGGCCATATTAGAGGGTAAAATGACCAAAATACCCCTCTCATCTTGTCTTTATTCCATTCTTATCCTTGGATATTTGTGAAACTTGAATTGCAAGAACAATCTTAGCCATTAATTCAAGCTTGTTAAGCAAGAGATGATCTTGGCCATCCATCATTGGTGTAACTTGTAAGACAACTTTCTCTCTCTCTCATTTCTCTCATTTTGCTCATCTGGTCACTCTCTCCTTCCATTCTCTCTCTCTCTCTCTCTCTCTCTCTCTCTCTCTCTCTCTCTCTCTCTCTCTCTCTCTCTCTCCAATTTCGATCACCTCATCATCGGCCACCACTACACGCCATCACCGCTGTGCGTCCTCACATCGCCGCCGTCCATTCGCCACCCTCTTGCGTCCGCCCAAGCCAAGCCAAGCCACCCCTTCCCTTGTTTCCCTTTAGTTTAAGAGTAAGTTTACTCTCTAAATCTTGATTAGGACATTAGGTTTGCTAATGGTTTAGTTTAGAGCTAGTTAGGTGGTTTAGTGGATAAATTATCTTAAGATTATGTGATAGCTTATCTTATTCCATTGATAACTTATCTTGGTAATTGATAACTTATCTCATGTTTTAGGTGATAGTCTATCTAGTGAAGTCGATAACTTATCTAGACTTATGTGATAGCTTATCAAGAAAATGGTTATAGCTTATAAAAAAATTGGTGATAGCTTATCTTGATATAAGTAGATAACTTATCGCATTTAGTAGACTACTAATCATGAGTTAAATGAAAACTCATATTGATTAATGATCATTGATATATGTTAAAAGGTTTAAACTGTCATGAGAGAAAGGATGAGTTTATGTTGAAAAATACCTTGATTAAATGGCAATCTTTGGTATGCTTAAGTTTAATTGGAAATTGAATGGACAATGTGATTGGTGTTGATATATGAGTGCGTTTTCATGGAAGCTTTATGCGTAAAGAATTACACGTCATAAACCCTTGACATTGGTTAAATTCCAAAGATAAGAAATGGGACTTGAGTGATTGTTGTGTGTGCATGATCACCAAAAAGTTCCATTTGTGCTTGGTTATATTGGAAGATTGCCAACCTAGGGTTTAGCCATGGCCGTGAGGTCGTGCCCAATTTGGTAATTGGATGCCACTGTTAGGGCAAGGTGAGACGACGTTGTTCGTGGATAGAATTCGGAACAAACCCATTTATGGGATGCTATCATTGAGGTTGGTGAGACGATGTTGTGCCTGACAGAGCAGGACGATGTCCGGTCATGCCGAAAGACCGCCTTCCTATGGGATGTGCTGTGACCCGAGGAGTTGTTTAATAATCTGGACTATCATAAGTGCAATGTGCATTGATGAGTGCAACGTGCCAAAGAATGATGATTGATTATGTTTTGAGTATTAAATTGTTGTTGTGCATGGTTATGCAATGAAATATGCTGGAATATGCTTCTTGAATATGCATGTTATTGTAACCCTGCTCTGTGCTCGGTGGACCAATTGCAATGCTAAGATGGTAGTAAAAATGTGAGATAACCGCCTCATGTTTATAGTTTAGGCAAAGCATGAACTTTGCTATTGATCTATCATCGATAGTGACTTGCACGTTTAGGGCGATCCGGAGGCAACGTACTTTCCTAAACGAGGTTTATGGAGCTTATTTGCTGAGTTTATGTCATTGTTGTTTGTTTAACTGTTTTTAGACCTCCAGTTATGAGTCAACATCCTATGTGGTTCGGGTTGCCCATGGATTTGGGCACGGTAGTGATTGAGCATCCGATTGGACCAAATAGAGCCTTTTAGAGTCATTTGACGACCGTATAGGTCGACAAAAGGTTGGCTATGTGGGTACCGCATAAGTTCATAGCCTGATTTATAAAGAAGGGAGATGAGCTCTTTGGTCCTATTAGGGGATTCGACGAGCCCCTTCATGGAGGTACTGGCGAGGAGGTCTAGGACCCGATAGACCTCGACCCTCATGATGGAGATGTCTCTAATCCGGAGACTGATTCGGATGCCAAGGAGTCCGATCTGGAGTTTTCTCCTGAGTACTACTAGCTTTGGTGATGGGCTTAGGATACTCAACCTTTCTTACCACCCCTTTTTGGATAGAGGAGCCTAAGTTGACCTGATCGATCACCCATTTTTGTATGATCAGTTGTTGAGAAAGCTGCCCTAGATGATTATAAAGTGTAGTTTCTTAGGTTAACTGATGTTTATAAAATGGCTCGTTGGTCTTTATGTTAATGAGTTTTCCTAACTATTTCCCTTACTGTTGTGTGTTTAAGAGTCTATATGTTTTCGCTTGCATTTAATTGAAAGTAAAAGAATGGACCGGGGACGCATCGGGGACGTTGCAACATAACGACCAAGGAGGGACGTTAGCGTTCTCGAAGGAATGGGGCATGACAAGTGGTGTGTCTGAACTAGAGGTCAAACATTAGTGGGGCTCGAATCAAAGAACATCTAGATCAGTGGTGCGTCTGAACTAGAGGTTCGACTTTTGTGAAGCTGGAAATAAAGAGCATCAGCACCAAATTGTTTTTGAGCACACTACAAGGGTAATCCAACTAGCCCTCATTATTTTATTCTTTCATCTTTGCAGATTTTTAAATTAAAATGCACAAACAATGCTTTGGAGAAATATGTATGGATTTTTGCTTCTGCTATAATTTCGATTTATTTTACATAGAGTTAATACCACGAAAAATCCCAAACTGGTACACACGTAACAATTTTACCCCAAACTAAATTTTTGACCTCAAAATACCTCAAATTGGTACATCTGTGATAAATTTATCCTAAAGTAATATTTTGACCACTAAAAACCCCAAACTAGTACATTTGTAATAAATTTTCCCTCCGTTAGTTTCCATTAAATTAGATTAATACCATAAAAGATCACAAACTGGTACACTTGTGATAAACGGATGGTAAAACATAAAACTGGCATATCAGTCAATTACTGTGTGTCATTTAACAAAGCAATTTGACTGTAAAATTTAACGGAAATAAACTAAAGGTAAATTTGTTACAAGTGTACCAATTTAGGATTTTTATGATAAAAAAAATTAGTTTAGAGTAAAATTATCACAGGTATACCAGTTTGAGGTTTTTCGTAGTGTTAACCCTTTTACATATGCGTGTACTCACTACATCCCAACATACCGCGTGAAAGTTACATCATTTGTCACAACCTTTTCCCGAGCCTTTACCAATAACAATAAAATCTGCAAATGGGACTTATACACTTGTGTTGTGCTTCTCGTGGATAGTCTCGTTGCAGTCAAGTCAGGAGTACGACCTCCGGGTCCATGCAAGGATACTCTCCCTTAAGGAATTAGCACCAACATGTGTGTTAAAATATGTCTCGAGTTTGAGCACGTCAACAGAACTCGACCCGTGATAAATTAGTATTTGCGGATGTCCAAATATAAGCCAAGAAAATCCAGAGTTTTCTTTTTGGTGTAAAAGTTTTGTTGGTCAAGTATTCCAAAAAAAACGAGAAAAGGAAAGTCCGGTTGAAAGAAGAGGAAATAAAAATAAAAAGAAAAAAAAAAAGAAGGGGGCGCATATCTGTTCAGTTTGCAGGAGTCGGCCAAGGCAAATAGAAAAGGAAAGTTGACCATGGCCTTTGTTGACTTAATTGATCGAATTTTAGTGGATCCTACGCGAGGATTTTTTTTTTCGTGTGATATTCCTTTTCACGGATGGATCAGACTTATATTTGGTTTCCTTTCCCAAATATGTTATATAAATAGTCACAAGATTGGCACGACAGTAGTTGATCGTGAGTCTTGAAGCGCCCTTTTCTAAGTGAGTGCTTGACAGTGGATTCGTGGATTTGCTCGTGGAATTACACCAAGAATTCAAGTGTTAGTAGCGATTAAATTTTGTGGTAAGATTTGTGCATAATTCCTTCGCGAGATTGAGAGATTATTTTGTGAGGAATTATGGGGCTAAACACTACGTGAGTTATTGGGTGTAATTGGAGCTTGGGAAACACTTAGAGTGTTTGAGTGACTCGAGTGTGGTTGTAATCTCCGTTGTATCACTTAATCTATAGTAGAATTCCGTGCTGCTCTTCCCGTGAATATAGGTCACTACGACCGAACCACGTAAATCTGGTATCCGATTTATTTTCTTGTTCTGTCTATTTTATTATTCGATCGCTTGGCTTTCGCAATAATTGGTATCAGAGCTAAGATTGGCTGAGTTAAAGTGAATTAATGGCGATAAAAGAAGGAAAAGTGAGAATCGACAGATTTGATGGGAAAGATTTTGGTTTCTGGAAGATGCAGATTGAGGATAATCTATATCAAATGAAACTGCATTTGCCCTTGTCTGGGGAGAAGTTAGAGATGATGAAGCAAGCTAATTGGGAATTGCTAGATAGATGAGTTTTGGGTGTTATTCGACTGACGTTGGCTCGTAACGTCGCGTTTAACATCGTGAATGAGAAGATCACTGCAGGTTTGATGAAAGCCCTATTGGACATGTATGAGAAGCCCTCTGCGATCAACAAAGTCTACTTGATGCGGCGTCTGTTTAATTTGAAGATGAGCGAAGGTGTGTCGATTGCTTATCATATTAATGAATTCAATGTGATCGTTAGTTAATTCAGTTCAGTTGACATTGACTTTGAAGATGAGGTACGTGCTTTGATTCTATTATCCTCATTGCTTGGTAGTTGGGATACTACTGTTACTGCTGTAAATGATTTCTCTAGGTCAACAAGTTTGACGTTTGATGGTGTTCGAGATTTAATTCTGAGTGAAGACATCTGTAGAGGAAAATCTAGCGAACATGTATCTGCTGCTTTAGTAGGTGAAAATAGAAGAAGAACTAGTACACGTGTTAGCAAGAGTAGTATGAACTCATATAGACGAAGTCAGTCTAGGACTGGTGGTGTTGTCTGTTGGAGTTGTGGCAAGATGGGGCATATTAGAAGGGATTGCCTTAAACTGAAGAACAACAAGGGTAAGGGAATTAGAAGCTAAGTCTATGGATGATGTTGCAACTATAGCTTATGGTAATTCGGATAATGCTAATTATGTCTTGTCTATCACTAATAATTCATCGTTTGATGGATAGATTATGGATTCTAGTTATTCTTTCATGCTACACCAAACAGGAACTGGTTTACTACTTATCAGTGCACGAATAGTAGTAAAGTGCAGTTGGGGAACAATTCTGAATGCGATGTTATAGATATTGGTGATGTTAGAATCAGAATACATGATGGTATCGTGTGGAGATTGAGTGAAGTGAGGCATGTTTCAGAGTTGAAGAAAAATCTGATTTCCTTGAGTGCCCTAGATTTAGTTGGGTGTCGGTATTCTTCAGAATATGGAGTTCTGAAAGTTGTTCGAGGTGCCTTGGTGATAATGAAAGGAATCAAATATAGTGGCATGTATGAGCTTCAAGGTGAGACAGTGACAGAATTCGCTGTTGAGACGTCTGATGTATCTATTCGAGAGTCTAACTTGTGGTATATGCGTTTGGGGTACATTAGCAAGAGAAGCCTAAAGGTTCTAAGTGAAAGAAATTTCTATGTGGTTATGTGGCTAACGAACTGAATGTATGCAAGTGTTGTGATTTAGATTAATGGCGGAAAGTGCAGTTCAGTACGGTTGTCAGAGAAACCACGGATATTGTAGAATTAATTCACTTAGATGTTCGTAGGTTGTCACGGTTTCCTTCGAGGAAGAGTGCCAGATTTATGCTAACAGTTGTTGATGACTACTCGAGGAAGACTTGGGTATTTGTTCTCAGGCACAAGTTTGATGCTGTTGTCAGGATCATGCAGTTGAGTGCTTTGATCGAAAAGGAGATTGATAAAACGATCAAGCATGTGCGAACTGACAATAGTATGGAGTTTTGCTCGAAGCTGTTAAACGAATTCTGCATGAATGAAGGCATAGTGAGACATCGCACTAATGCAAATGAACCACAACACGTTGCAGAGTTAATGAGCATAATATTACTAGAGACGGCCCATAAAATGCTCTCTAGTACTGGTATGACTAGGAGATTTCTAGCGGATGCGCTTAATATGGCGAGCTACTTGATGAATAGATCCCCATCGACTGCGATTGGATGTCGGACTCCCGAAAAAGTGTGGTCAAGTAACATTGCTGATTATTCTGTTCTTAGAATATTTGGTTGTCCATGTTATATTCGAGTTAGTAATAGTAAGCTCGATAGAAGGGCAATGAAGTGCATGTTTTAGGTTACGCACAAGGTGAGCAGGGCTATAAGTTATGGTGCCCGGAATTAAATTCACCTATTATCAGCAGAGAAGTTATATTTGATGAGTCTCCAATACTTCTGGGTAGGAGTGTTTGTAGCAGTGTTTATACGGATCTGAACGGTGTTCAGCTTGAGGTGGAGTTATAATCAGAAACTCCTGAAGTAGCAAATACTAGTGAATTAATCGACACAGATGGTGCTTGTAGCGAGGTAGAGCCTCTTGAGCCAACAGTTACTGTAACTGCTGATATTGACAAAGTGCATATTCGATCTCTGAACAGATATAGATGCAATGATGTTTTTGCTTTATCTGCAATTGAGGAGGTTGTGTCGGAAAATCATTGTGGAGCGGTTAAAGGTGCATGTGGAGCTGGTATTCTGATGAGGTCCACAGCTATGGCGAAGTTCAAGCGAGACTTGGACTTAAAAGACATTTGTGGCGATTGAGCCCATTGGGGCTATGGAAGAGTAGTAGCGAAATTCGGATTCTATCAAAGCGATTGTTACTTAGCTCAAATGTCGAGCCAAGGTGGAGATTGTTAAAATATGTCTCGAATTTGAGCACGTGAACGAAACCCGACCCGTGATGAATTAGTATTTGCGGATGTCCAAATATAAGCCAAGGAAATCCAAAGTTTTCTTTTCAGTGTAAAAGTTTCGTTGGTCAAGAATTCCAAACAAAACAAGAAAAGGAAAGTTCGGTTGAAAGAAGAGGAAAAAAAAAAAAGAAGGGGGCACATATTTGTTTTAGTTTGTGGAGTCGGCCAAGGCAAATAGAAAAGGATAGTTGACCATGGCCTTTGTTGACTGAATTGACCGAATTTTAGTGAATGCTACGCGAGGATTTTTTTTTTCGTGTGATATTCCTTTTCACGGATGGATCAGACTTATATTTGGTTTCCTTTCCCAAATATGTTATATAAATAGTCGCAAGATTGGCACGACAGTAGTTGATCGTGAGTCTTGAAGCACCCTTTTTTAAGTGAGTGCTTGATAGTGGGTTCGTGAATTTGTTCGTGGAATTGCACCAATAATTCAAATGTTAGTAGCGATTAAATTTTGTGGTAAAATTTGTGTATAATTCCTTCGTCAGATTGAGAGATTATTTTATGAGGAATTGCGGGGCTAAACACTGCGAGTTATTGGGTGTAATTGGGGTTTGGAAAACACTTAGAGTGTTTAAGTAACTCGAGTGTGGTTGTAATATCTGTTGTATCGCTTAATCTATAGTGAAATTCCGTACTTATCTCCCCGTGAACGTAGGTCACTGTGCAATCGAATCACGTAAATCACATGTCCGATTTATTTTCTTATTATGTCTATTTTATTGTTCTATCGCTTGACTTTCGTAACAATGTGTTTTCTTTGTTGCATGTACTTCCATTTTCTATTTCGTCATGTTTGAAGGAGCGACTATTGCGAATCGATCCGAGTCCCCCAGAGTCACGAAAATTCAACATAGAAATTAAGTCGTCCAAACAGGTCAGCGTTTGGACGGTACTACCATAAGCAATGTCAGCAGTCGAAGCTAGTTGCGCAGGCTATGTAGCACACCTGGTGTACCGTGCACCGGAGAAATCCACCAATGCTTAGCCGAAGACTTCTAAGTTACAATGTTGTACCGTACCCCACAAATGTCAGCCGTCAAATTGAGACCAAAGGATCCTGGCCTTTCAATTTGAGCTGGTCGCAACCGGTTGCCAATTTTCACAAAAGGTTGGACGTCCGACCCACCCCGAAAACGGACGTCCGACACGGTAATAGTAAAGTTTAATAACGTTTTGCTATGTTATGTTTTACGAGGATTGCTGTAAACTTTTGTAAAAACTGTCGTAATTTAGTAAGGGTCAAATTTACGGTGTTACGTTCTTGGTTACAAGGAACTTTGTAAACCTTTGGAAACCGTCGTAACTAAAAAAAATTCAAAATTTAGGATGTTTTGTTAATGGTTATGATGGATTATCATAAACCTTCGCAAAGTATCAAAATTGAAAATATACAGAATTACGATGTTTTTATCCTTAGTTATGATGAACTATCATAACCCTTTGTAAATAGTCTTATTGAAATATATATATATATATATATATATATATATATAAATATATATATATATATAAACCTACAAGCAATGCTCAAAGCTATGACGTCGCAGCTCTATGTATATCATCATAGTTAACAAGTATCCGAATTTACGACGATTTCTTCTTTCTCACGATAAATGGCCATAATCCATCATAAACTGCCATAATTTCAGAAAATCCAAACTTTTAATATTTTGCGCTTAGTCACGATGAAACGTCGTAACTCTTTGTAAATGTGGCAAATGTGGTACTATTGTATTGCAAAGAGGGTCTTTTATTTGTTTTGTTTTCAGTTGAATATGACAATTTAAGCCATTATGTATGCATTTCTCTGTGACTTTGATCTTTGTGCATGGAAAGTTAATTATACTTTTTTCGTATGGACACAATTTCACGACGAGGTGATCTTCTATAATCATTAAATTATTTATTTTGTATTTGTCGTTTTGCTTCATCTCCTCCTGGTCCCGATGTCGTTTTTGTCGCCCACGGAGAAATGATTTTGTATGGTCCACAGTTAGCTGATCACGGCAGCGAAGGTGTTTTCTTATTCATAGGTGCTGTTTCTTTCTCTCTCACTTTCGCGTTTCAGTCATCTTTTCATCGTTTTGGATTTTTCCGCCTTTGATTTTTATACTTTTGAGAGTTGTACGAAATGATTTTGGATTTATTGTCGACGCCAAGCTTAATATAATCTGCAAATGGGAAAAATCGGGCCTCTATCCCATATTCAAAATTGTCCTTTCTTAAGGAATGTTTATTTGTACTTAACTTTATCCAGAATTTAGGATGAACTACTTATATTGGAGTGAATATTGATGATTTCAATAAAGAACGGAGACATTAACTAAAGTAATATGGAGATTATCTCTAAAAACAATGTAATTATTATTTTTAGGGATATGTGCACTATAAGTCCTAAAATTTTTCAAAAGTACAATCAAGTCCTAAAATTTGTTAAATTGATTCAATTGAGTCCTAAAGTTAACACCGTCAACTTGTCTAATTAATGGAAAATGCCGACATGGCATTTTTAAATTAATTTTTCTCTCTTAGGTGACATTTTTTTATTGATTTTTCCTTCCAATCTTATTTAAATAATATTAAGAACTTTAAAAAAAGGAAAAATAATTAAACAAAATTGGAAAAAAGAAGAAAAAAAGAGCATAGGGACTCACGGTTGGGCACCTCTGCCGGCGACCTTCGCTAGCCTTGCAGCTGTTGATTGCCAGAGGGGCTGGCAAAGGTCGCTGGGCCAAGGCGAGGGTCACTGGCCCTCGCCGACCTAGCAAGGGCTAGCGAGGCTCACCCAGACTAGGTTGAGGGCGCCTAGATATGGACGACGCCAACTTTGGGGCCGACGACCATCGCCCGCCTTGGGTTAGGCCTCGCCGGCCCTAGGCTAGGGCTGGCAACCGTCGCTAGGCCCAAGCGAGGCTGGCAACCGTCGCTAGGCCCAAGCGAGGCCTCGCTGGCCGCACCCTCACCTGGGGCCAACAAGGGCCGGTCACTCTCCTGTGTCATCACCCTTTCCCTCTGGGTGATGGGCAAGTAATGGCAGAGCGCCCACCAGCAAGTCTCTCCCTGCCCTCTTTTTCTCTTTTTTCCAATTTTGTTTTATTATTTTATCTTTTTTTAAGTTTTTAATATTATTTAAATAAGATTGGAAGGAAAAATCAATCAAAATGCCACATAGGAGAGAGAAATTAATTTTAAAATGCCACGTCAACATTTTCCGTTAGACAAATTGACGGTGTTAACTTTATGATTCGATTGAACAAATTTGATAAATTTTAGAAATTGATTGCACTTTCTGAAAATTTTAGAATTCAATTGCACTTTCACAATAAGTTTTGGGATTTGCAGTGCACAAAATCCCTTATATTTATATCATTACCGCGCCACGCGCTAGCCTAAAAGCTAGTTATATAGATAGAGAGATATTGGTGCTGGTAGCGAAAGAGTTATGAATACCAGAATTTTCTTTTTGGGCCCTAGAAGAACCCGAGGTTGAATAAGGCCCAACTGACCCAATTGTGGAGAAGGGATTTCCTGCGACAGCCGCACCGACATGTAAAATTGACATGGGGTGAAATTGCGCGGTGCACAGGTCGGTTGGGGTCTATATCAAGCGGGACAACTTAATTGATCAAGCACGTGACATCAGTCATACGACCGTCTCATCTCAGATAACTTTAACGTCGATTTTTCTTATATCGTTACGTGTGCCCAGCACATGTTGACGGCAAAAATAAAATTAAACGGGTTTGACTAACAAAGCACAATTCGAGATGTGAATTGGGAATCCTTTTAAAGTTATCATATAATGTTTAATTACCTCTATGAGAGTTCAGGGAAATCTCCACTGCATGAGAAGCCATTGCAGTATAACAACTTCACACAGTAAGATCTAAGAGAAACGTTCTGTCTCGCTGATCAAATTTCATACAACACAATATAGAGCTCTGAAAGACTAGTAGGATCCAAATGATGCCTTAACATATACCTTGCGAAATCAACTAAAACAGCGACGAAATCAAGCAATAGGCGCGCATGTACTATGACCTTATGTTTTAGCAATGCGTAGCGGCTTTGTCTTCATTCCTTCGATCCAGCAGCATCAGCTGCACGGCGCGCGGTAGCGTACATCACAAGGACGTTTGCAGTTAGGTGGAGGAACGCATGGGGTGTAAGGCTTGCCCCTTTCATAATTTCTCCCACAGGCAGCTGGTTGTTCCTTCGTATTAGTGGTCACAGTCCTGTGGGCCGGGCATGTGTCACCGGCTAGCATGCGGCTCGGAAAGTGCAGCGAGTTGATCAGATACTCCAACTCCATGTCGTCCTCCCCGATAAGACAGCCGCCGGCACGGCCATGGCCGGGGTCGCTGCAGAAGATGGCGGTGGCTGGGGCGCTGGTGTTGCTTCCGCGGGACAGCAGAGCCCCGGAGGTCAAGTGCAGTGTCGCCATTATCAAGAGAAAAGAAGGACAGGGCAACTTGTCGGTGCGCGCGGTGAGACCTTCCATAGCTGGTGATCTTCAAAGCTTTTGCCAACATATCTGGTGATCTTCGAAGCGCAGAGACTTAAATAAAAGATTTCTGGTGCAGGTGGACCGGCCACTATGTTCGTCATCATTTGACACGAGGAAAAACGAAAAGCTTTTCATTACTTTAGTTTGTGGGCGAAACGTCATATATAATTGCATAGTTCGATTTGAAAAATATTTTTTAAAAACGATCAATTGTATCACTTGAAATAATTATTCAATAAAAATTATTTTCATTATTGACAACATTTTTTGTCTAAATATTTTCGTGCACGATAAAAAAAATTCGTTCATTCATTTATTGCAACTAATACAGGCAATCTTTTTTTTTTAAATACTTCTTAAATTATTTATTTATCGTAAAATAAATAGAGGCTAAATGGAAAGCTAAGTCATCTTATGTTATGGTATATACTGTAATTTACTGAGAAGTGAGAAGCGTCTAGCCCCAGCTGCATGATATAATTCAGGAAGTAAGAGGTGAGGATATTCGAAAGTTTTGTATGGTTTTTCAAATCTTAAATCTTATCTATAAATACGATCGAGTCGCAAATCTTTCAATCGTTGAATCGAACCCTAAATCTTTGTCAAAAAGTGAAATGGACCCTTAAACCTTTTAATTAATTTAATTGAGTCTCAAACCTTTATTGAAAAATATAATTAAGTCCCGATGTTTAATAGTGCAATTAAGGACGCCACCTAGGTAGCTTTTTCTTCTCAATAATCTTGAAAATAGTTGGAAGGAATAATGATCATCTTCGTTGCTAAGGAGGAAATGCTGGTTATGCTTAAATAAAAGAGATTTGCGACCTCTTGACACCGGAATTTCTCTCAACTAGTCTAAAATTAGAGATTAACAGAATCACTAAATAATATTTTTCTTCCAAAATTATAGATTATGTTGGCTCTCGTTTTTGAAATAACCGATTTCATCTATAATCATCCAAACGGGTTTCCATGTGAAAACTATTTCTAGGCTTTAAAAACAAAAACATATATGTAAACCTAACCAAACGGCCTCCAAACTGGCGTAGGAGAGAGAGGGGGGAACATAAAGAAAATGTTGGATATTGATGGGTACTTGACTAACTTAAAGAGAAAAAGGCGTGATTTAGTTAAAATAGGTATGGACGAACTTTCACCCTTTCATTTTTACCTCTAAATTATAATTTATTAGCTTTTCCATTCCCTGCCATCATACTTTGCAAGATCTTTAATGCTCGAAAAATCACGTGTTCCATCCAAAATTGACATTGATAATTACTATGATAGTTCAAGTGCATTCCAAAGATGACGTGGCCATTGACCATTGGAATAGATATCTCATTCGTAGTCAAAATTTTAAATAAAATAGGGTTAATATCACAAAAAATCTAAACCGATACACCCGTACCACATATACTTTAAACTAATTTATGTGTGACAAAAACTCTCGAATTGGTACTTCAGTGCCGCATTTACCCCAAACCAATGTACTCGTAATTTGAGATATTCATGCCACAGATGTACGAGTTTGAGAATTTTTTATGACTCAAAAATTAGTTTGGAATCAACGTAGCACAGATATATCATTTTGGGGTTTTTGATGATATTAACCCGACAAAATAAGATACCAATCAATTGATGTAGGTAGAATGGTTTTATAGATTACAGGGCTAATTAAGTCAAGATTAATGCTTTAACATTAATGAAGCAGGTCCAGCGTCACTATTCAAGGCCACAAAGAGCATTAACGTGTGCCAAAAATGAAGTGGGGGTTGGTGCTTGTAATGAGGGGAAAATGTGCAAATCCCATTGCCCATTGTGGCTCAAATGGAATCCGAAGTGGAGCACTCAGTCGACCCATGTGACAAGGAAAATGTCGGTATCTAAAAGCACAAGTGGGAATGGACGCTTCGTGCTCCATCCTTCGAAATTAGTATTCCAAAAACATTAGCAGATTAAGGTGGACCTCTTCTGATTTCGTTGGTAAATTTCTATTATAATGGACAAAAAAAGTTATGACCGATAACTCGAACATCAGGTAACCTATTAGTAAATTACCGACGCCATCAGGAAGTTGCTAACTTAATTTCACATGAAACAGTGTACTACCAACTCCTATGAAATTTTATCGACGTTTTAAGTAAATTAACGACGCTATAATCAATTTACCAACATTCCAAGAAATTAGTAACTTGTCAACGTCTCTGCATTATTAGAAGTGTAGTTAGTAAAATACCAGCCCTACACGATATAAACCAACATTCCAACAAAATGAGTTACCAACTCCTTTCAACAAAATGACTAGCTTCTTTGAAACTTTATGGCGAAATAGTTTACCAACTCCTATGAAAAATTAGTCAACCAAAAAAAGAATTCATTATCAACAATAAGCTATATGTTAACGTTTTTTTGCCGATGATGAAAACATATTTTGGTCCATTCGGTTTTTCTAAGTGATACAATCACTTTAAAGAAAATATTTTCCAAATCATTAATCAGCATATCTATGTAATTGCCAATGATAAGTAGAAGCAGCGCCTCTAATAATGTCTCCAAATTGAACGCCTCTTAAACAAGAGATGTAGGAACAACATTTTTCGCCTATCTGTCGATAAGACAAGATTTTTCTCATAATACATAACAAGGAAATCGTTGTATGTTATTAGACAAATAAGTTCATCAAATTTGTCAACTTCTTCCTAGCACGGCGAAAGACTTTCTAAACCACAACTTACATGCTGCAATACTTCAGTAAACAGCAGCTAGCCGGCTAAGGACTTCAAAGGTTCAGTTCCCGCCACTGCCAAAGAGGTAATTGAGTGATGAACTGCCACCAGGAGCAGAGTGAACCTTGGTTGACGGCCGATCCTGCACCAACACGTACAAACCTTCTCAACAATATAGTGACAGAACAAGTTGTATAGATTAGCCATAGCTTGCCAACTAGGACATGTGTAAGTGAAGCGCAACTGCTTGAAAATATCCTGGTTAATTTGCCATGTTATGATGTAGCACTCTTCACAATGGTCTCATTTTTCAGGAAGGATGCAAAACAAGAAGAAATTAAAGAAGCACAACTGCATGAGGCTGGGCCATTGGATCTGCCAGAAATTAAGTCTCACCGGTGCACTTAGTATTGCAGATTACTGCTTTTTACTACATTCACCATATTACTTTAGATTTTCCCTAAAGGTTGATCTTGTGCACAAATATCTTTTGGCTTCAACTATTATTGTCAGCACATACCTGCTTTCACTTTGGCTATCCACTTTTGATTTTCAATCTATTCAGAGATAACAGGATGCATATTCATCATCTACTCTAGGACAACAGAAGTTCTAAACCCCCAAAGTCTTGAAGATTTTCAGCAGGTGAAAATATCAAGCAAATCCTGCTCATGAGTTCCTTACAGTCCTGTGTTAAAATCTAAGCCATCTTCAGGTTTAGCACAGCAAGAACTTACAGTGATGAAGTTGCCACAGTTCTGTCCATCAGCGCGAAAGTAGTTGTTGGTCACGTTCCCTGGGTTGCCTGCAGGAGTGCTGCCAGCAACTGCTTGAGGAGGAGAGCAGCCAGCAACTGCTTGAGGAGCTGGAGTTGGACCGTTCTCTGGTGGTGGTTTGCTGCTCACAGCGTTTTCCTCGCTTTTGGCAGGTTTTTGGGGATTATTGTTGGCAGGCTCACCGCTTCCAAATAGGTAGCCCAAAGAACTCTGACCGCCGCCGCTGCTAACTCCACGACCCATCCTGTTCACTTGTTCTTTTCCTGCCAATATAAACACTTCAGATCTTTTCGACCAATTTCAGTGCAAAATGAATGAATGTACCAATGGGAAAGGGATAGAGAAAGAGGGAAAAACTGAATATTAAGCAAGCCTTGAGAGGACTTAGTTGATACATGAAACTTAGACTGCATAATGAATTGGGCAGATAGATGAGGTTCATAAGATAAGGTACAATGCTGAGCACAAGAAAGATGGTAGATTTACAACTAACAGATATGAACGAGTGATTAATTATAACATACTTGTGTAAAAGAAAAGAAAGAAAAATAGAAAATGGAAAGACTGATATCAGCATTTGATTTAACTGTCTAATTGCCAAATAGAAAGTAAATACATGCAGAATTCGGCACCTGTTTCAGTGGTCTTGGATTAACCATCTACATCTTGGACAGTGGCATTTTGAAAGGCTCACATTTTTTGTGCAGATCAGCCATTATTATTGGGTGCGAGATTACTTAACCCAGCAAGATCAAACTTCAAACGCCGTTTCAAACATGCTTTTTGGTTTAGAGAATAAAATCATTGGAAAAGAAACCATGTAGACAACATTTGCAGTTTCCACTAAATAAACGAAGGAAAAGAAAAATAATCATAGATGCACTACCGAATCCACAAATCATACAAGGAAGAACCTGAAGCTTTCTCATGAATAACCAAACTGATTAAGTCAAGACCATATCCGATCACAGCACAACAATCTTGCAGCCCCATTAGCCCAGAAAAAACAGCAGATATAGCATAAGTAACTCTGATTTAGGTAATTTACAGCCAAGAAAACCATAAGAACAGGATCAAACTCGTCCTACATGAAATGATTTCTTCAATCTCACAGCCCCTTCACTAATTTCACCTAGCAATTATCCATTCACTCGCCATTGTTGTAATGCTAATGTACCATAACCCTGCGCCTCCCTAGGCTGATGTTAACCCTACTCGTTTTTTTCTTCTTTCAATGAAACCCAATTCAAGCCACACCATAGAAACTTCTTCCAAACGACAATGCAATCGAAAAACGTAAGTAATCGGACAAGGTGATGCAAGAACCTAAACCCAGAAAGGGTTTCAAGAACAAGCGGTTTTCTGACGCTAAACGATGTTCATAAACACAAGAACCTGAACCCAGAATGAGCATTACCTTGTTTTGGAAGAAGAATTCTAGATCTGGCCTGTGCAGTGGAGAGAAAAGGGTTGGAGATAAGTCCAGGCAACCAAAAGACTTATATATATTATATATAATATATATGCAAGATTTGAAAATTTGAAATTATGAAAGATTCATAAAAAGAGGAAAAGACAAAAAGGAAGGAGCCGGGTTGGATTGGACAGGGCGGTAGGGGAAAGAATTTTAATTTTAGATGCAAATGGAATGAGCTGGTTCCTAATTTGGCTTATCGTTGAACCGTCGGCATTGGCTGTCAAGTCATGATGCTCACGTGTGTTCCTGACACTACAAAATTCGAATTTTGCGATCCCGTTACCAACCTCGGTTTGAATTTTGAAAACGTTGGCAAAAATTTAGAACATTTTTCTAAGAGAAAATTTCAGATAAAGAGACTGAAGTATCCTCATTTTTTAAAGTAAAAATCTGAAGCAACGTGTCGATATCAAATAAAGATCTGAAGTGGCCCTAAAAGTTTCAAATAAGGGTTTAACTTTACCGGTTACTAGCCAGCGAAATATTTCAGACGGTGATTGGTGAGGTTAAGGGCATTTTTTTTTTGGTAAGGAGATTAAGGGCATTTTCGTTTAAACATAATTTTATTTTTTTTTCCTTTTCTTTCTTTTTTCCTTTCTTTTCTTTTTTTTCCTTTTTTGATCTTCTCTTTGTTTTGTCGGTTGCCGGGCCGGCCACTGGCGAAGCCGGGGAGGGGCTGGGCGAGGGTCGCCCATGCCCAATTTTGTGAGGGCCACACTCGCTAACAACAGGCGAGGCTGGCCTCGCCAGATCTGGGCGAGGCCAGTCTTGCCTCATCGACAGTTGGCGAGGCGACCTCATCTATTATCTCCATGAGGATGGCCTTTGTTGCCAAAGTGAGGGTGGCCCTTGCCCAACCCTTTCCAAGCTTCTCCGATGGTCATCTAGCTAGCCACTGGCGAAGAACAAAGAGAAACTAGAAAAAGGTAAAAGAAGAAAGAACAAAGGAAAAAAAGAAAAGAAAGGAAAAGAATTCAAAAAAAGTTAAAAGATGTAAATGTCCCCACCATTCAGAAAGTTAGGCCTTTTTTTTAAACAGAAATAGTCACTTCGGACCCTTAGTTGACATAGAATCCACTTCGGATCCTTATTTGAGAAAATGAGGGTATTTCAAATCCTTATTTGAAAATTTTCCTCTTGATGAGGGCCAAATGAAGAAAAAGTGCATGAATTTACACATGTATGATTGAATTTTTTAGGAGATCCTAAAAAATACACCAACATTTATTGGACCGATTATTCACCTTTATATTTTTAGTTCACACAAAATGACATGAGATTTGATATGGCCAATAGTGCCGATGTGTCATAATAAACACATTTGTATGACAAAATGACATCATTTATCGTAAGGGAAATGACTTTATTTTCTAGATCGTGAATCAACAACTTATCTATACTAGTGAGAAAATAGAGAACAAAGGAATAGTCCCCTGTTTAGATCAAAACTTAGTGTTCCAAATTAATGATTTCGAGAGACTTCATGCAAATAGAGTAGAGTAAATGTATTGCATTTTTTGCCAATTATTTTAGAAAAAGCTCGTGTACTTTTTTGTCATTTGAAATTGAGCGATATTTTCATCCTATGTAATTTTTTTGGGAAAATTTTAACTAAGAACTTAAAGTGAAGATGTTTTTTCATGAGGAAAATGACCTTATTTAATATTTAAAACAATAATAGATGGAAGACGGTGATGACGATTGATGATGACGATCAATAACATTATTGATAGTGGTGGTAGAAGTGACATGTAAGGTGCCTCGGCCGCCAACCGATGTTGGCGAATACCACAATTGACATTGAGAGTGATGACGGCGACTATTAACAACTGGTCTAACAAATAATTATAACGATAGTCAATTTGTCGAGGACACAAAAAATATTAACTTGAGCTGTTCTTTTTTTTCGTGGAATCAAATTGCAGAACAACTTCACCAAAAGCCCAAAAAACATTTTCTAGTGACCAATTTCAAAAAATGGGGGTTACTTTCGATGCTCACTTGTCCCTGAGGCCAAGAAACAGCATATGACTGGTCAGGATTCAGGACCAATTCAACAAACTGCGGTTGCAGAAGGGGTTTTCGAGTCATGTTGCCACCAGGATGTAGGAGGATTCCGGATTCGCGCTTTTCGATTACGAAGATAGAAATGCAAGGGTGCATTCCAAGATATACAGCTATTCAGGATTCAGAAACAATCCACTTGTTGTTCTGTTCTTTGGAATGGTAGGTAGGCAAAGGAAAATAAATGCTTTGTTTGAAGCGTATTGCTCCCGAGTCCCGACTGCATATACGACATCACATAATTAATAGACTCCAACCTTGGCCCTCATGAAGGAGTTCATCCATGGAGATGCAATTGACATATGGAAAAACCAAAAATAGGATAGTAATATTTAGGACTTGATATGATACAAGATAGGGAAAAAGCTACCAAAAACTCTAATCTATACCAATCGTGACACATTTATTTTAAACTTTTTTTATGATGCAAAAAATTGCAAACTTATACCTAAGTGATATATTTATTATCTGTCAAGATTCAATCAATGAGCATTATTAAAAATTTGCCTACATGGACATCGGAATGTAAATAATATTGATATAGCGCCCACGTGATTTAAATGAAATAAAAACGATGTCATTTTTCCTAAAAAAGGGTAAATGTTTCATATAGATTCAAGTTTTGGGTTTTTATGTTACAAGAAAAAATTTTGAATAAATTTATCATAATTGATATAATTTGAGATTTTTTATGACTTTTTCCCTGCAAGATAACAGATCAAACTATGCCGTAAAGTCAACTGTGTTGCCACATCCTAATTTATTACTGCTTGCTTGTGCCGCGAATGTGAGGCATACTTCATTCAAGGATCAAATTTCAAGCAGGCTGGACGCCACCATCGTCGTTGGCTCCATACTGTGATGTTAGACTACATCATATGACCCAATGAAGTGAAGAGAGAGAGAGAGAGAGAGAGGACACCATTTGGCACCAGTTATATTAAGTACAAATTTTATTTTCATATCAGGCGATGAAAAGCTACATAACTCTTTTCTGCAAAATAACCCTCGAGAGCTTTCTACAAAACTTATGAACTATGACACAACAATTAACATCTCTTTCCAATGAAAAAGAGGGAAAAGGCTAATCTACCTGAACAGCTGATATACAACATACGGAATCTCTGTAAAAAATCAAGCAGCAGAATATCTGCATTACTTTAAACTTTCAAAAGACAAAATTCATTGTGTGATGTAGTGACAGCACCAGGCCAAATTAGTCACCCTGGGCCATCTTTCTGTAAGACTTGGTCAAGGGGATGAATCTTTGAGATCTCCACTAACAGCTTGTGTAATGCTTGAGGCTTCGAGAAGAAAGGTGAGTGGTCCGCACCTTTTAGACGAAATACACGTTCTGGAGGGTTCAATTTGATCATATTTTCCTGTAATTCGATAGATATAGCATTATCTTCTGGAGTTTCTATGTAAAACCGCCTCACTGACCCATAGTTCACGTCTGAAAGTGAGAGCTTCTCGAGAACAGGCATGAAGGGGATTGGTCTCATGGAAACACCTGCCAGCGCTACATCCTGGATCAGGAAATCAAAAACTCAGAAAATACACTCAATGCAATAATATGAGTAAATTCCTTGGAAAATTAAAATAAAAGCAATAATTGCAGAAATAAATTACCATCAGCAAAGCAATTCATTTAAGGAGAAAGGAAGTACCTTAGCAGGAGATTGGTTGAATAGCAAGTCACTCAAAAAAGATTTGTCTAGATCAATAGCAGTTGGAGGTCGGTCCTTCCCATTGGCATACAAAAATATCTGAGCCTTTTGCATTAAATCATTTGAGCCTGCCTGCAATACAAGTTTTCTGTAACTAGAAGAACTTGATGGGAAAATATCTGAAGTAACTACATAAGAGACACTGAGGCTATCATCCACATAAGTTTGCAGGCCTCTGCTGCTATTGAACATGGAGGGAAAGGTAAAAATAACACGAGCGAACATTCAAAAGTTACAAAAATGCTTCTTCATTAGAGGAGACGCATCAATTAACAATTATGTTTATGGGGTCAACCAAAGATTGTTGGCAGTAAAATCAAAATTTTTAATTAGATGCAACTTCCAAATGCATGATCCAATTACACCATTTACAAGAATATTTGGTGACCAATTCATTTCCCAAACAACAGTATATGCCCATCAACATATATAGGAAAACAACTACTTCGATAATGATAAAGACATCCAATCTCTGTTTGTCTTCTCCATCCATTGGTTACATAAACACTAGGCCTCCTTATAGCATCAAGTCCCACACAAGAATTGGCACTTACTAGGCTTCAATTTGTCCTAGGCGTGTTCCCTAGTGATTAACACAGAAAATGGAATTTCAGACTCCATTTTCAGGTGTGGATTATGCTTGTGCTCTTCAAGTGTAAATGAGGTAACCCTTGGGATGCCTGAAGGTCTAACCATTAATAATTGTTTCAAGTGAACCACAGCCGATGGAATCAACATACACAGCAAAACCAACCTGTTGAGACCACATATCAAGAGTACTTTGGCCATTCCTCAGCATCGCAGCAGCAATAAAAACAGCTTTTGTGATTTTTGAAGGAAATAGCTCCATTGCATAAGATATGCATGTGCCGCCAAAATCATGGCCCACAAGAATCACCTGTGCGAAAAATCTCTTTTCAACATCCAACCATCACAAATATGCATGCTCAAATGCGCGACAAATCAGACAAGAAATGGGAGAAGAGATGCCAAAACATACTTTCTCGTCATTGGCCAGCTTTTCCAGATGGTCAGTTAGCGGCTTGACATATTGCGAGAGACTTGTGACCTCACTGGTATCAAAGGAATTAAACCCAGATCCAGTTAAGTCTATCGGTGTAACTTTGAAACCGCCTTCTTCAAGCAGTGCTATAGTTTTATACCAACACCAAGCACCAAAGCCACCACCATGAACAAGGACAAAATGGTTGGTTTCCAATTCATCAAGCTTTACATCCTATACAAGAAAACACATGCACAAACTATAAATGAGAAAAGAGGTGAATCAAAATCTGTGTATTCAGATTTCTCTTATTCATTTATAAGGTTCATGTTGTTCTTGTTAAACTTGTTTTGGAATGCTTAGTAGTATTTTATTTGGAAAGTGGAAATGAAATTGTACATGGTACAACTCTAAATTCTGTTCAAGGTGTTAAAGCAAAAAATGTACAAAGGGAAGTGGCATTACAAAGAAAGATACAAACTTATTTGCATAGAAAGTTGTGAGAATTGCTTCATCCACATGTAATCATAGTGTGATTGAGGCCTGCAGAAGTCAGCCTCCCAGCTTTATTTGTGTGATAAAATTTATCAACAATTATAAACCAATTAATACTCCCATTGATTTACCAAAGAAATTAGATTTTCTCAATTCTCAATGATTTAGCAATGCCAAATCTTGCGAGCAAATAATCATCATACAACCATCTCCAGGCTCATAAGAGGCAACACAAGAGAAGTCATAGCTCAACTGTTGCAACATGCGAATAGAAATACATCTCAGGAAGCCGAAATGCTCTTAAATAATGAAGCCCCACAAATAGCATAAACTGCTCGCTTTACTATCACATATGACACTGCTTTTCAGTATAAAAAGCTAATCTTGGAATTAGGAAGAGTAAATCCATGGAGCAAATCAACTAGATACTTAACCCATTTTCAAGCGACAAGGGGTTTTCCATTTGAGTTAAAGTATCATGCACGGTGAAACTAACTTCAAGTGATTAATTCCCATGTCTCACTGAATTCACATAGCCAACATATGATCAAGTTTCAGCATCAATCTTCAGAAAATGATTATTCGAGCATCCAACCATGGATAACTATATATTTCTCTTTCGGCTGGTTCCTTCTTTTCCGGTTCTGTTGTTCATGGTATCTCTTCGAGCACCATTGGAACTTGATAAGAGACACTTTTTACTTTCACTCTACTCCATATAGTCAGAGGACAGTATTCATAGGTACACTGGCAATATCTTCAATCAGGATCAAAGGTCAGTCAGTAGAGCGTGATTTGCTTATCTAAGACAATTACCGAGTTTATTCAATCCATTAAGCCCAGTGTTTGTAACCTTAATCATAACAAAAACAAAAGTTACTAATTTAATCCATGTTCATAAGAAGAAAGCTATCGGAGGTACGATCTTGCGGTACAAACAGTTGAACATACTCCAAGTGGCGAGTCTCAAGAAATTATCACTACCAATGAAGGCTCTATTAGAAATAATGGTGATTGTCAATTGCCATTATTGATTTAGTAGTGTGCCCACCCTTTCTCAAATAAACCAAAGAAGCCCCAACTGACAGAACTCACTCTTGGGCCTATATACAACTTCTCCATTTCCAGAAGCTAATGAACAGAACAGTTATAAACAACAACAATGCCAGCTCAATTCGACATCACAGATAAAGTATAAATGGAAGCAGAGAGAACCTCAAACAGAACAAGACCCAGTTCGAGAATCACCCCCAATAAATCCCAAATAAGACGACGACGATACCTGATTAACGAGCTGGTGAGGCTGCAACAGAGGATCAGTGCCGGCACTGGCCCGCGAGCTGCAGCTCCTGGGCAAGCCCTGCTTCCTGGGTCCGCTCGGGCCCGTGTACCGGAGCGAGGCGGAGCGGTCGACGGGCGCGGACTTCCCGTTCTGGCGGTGGCGCTGGAGGACGATCGCGGCGGCGAGAGCCTGCTCCTGGGCGGAGCGATCGTCGGGCTTGTCCCTGCGCGACGACGACGACGACGGCGACCGGAACTTGGACCACCGGCTGCTCAGGCTCGCGAGGGCGGAGGGCGGCGGCGGCGGCGGCGGCGGCGGTTCGGACGCGGTGGGTCTCTTGCTCCTCGCCGGTTCGGGCGGGAGGGAGGCGCAGAGGTTCCCCATTTCGCCGAGGCGTGCGCTTGTCGCGGAAGGTGTCGTGTTGTTATAGTATTGCTGCACGATGGATGGCCGTCGATCGCCTCCTTCTTTTGGTTTGCGGAATGCGAACGACGCCGTCAAAAGTCGTCGGCGCTTCGTGACGATTTTGAAGTCAAAAGCGATTAGTTAGGGGGCCGATGGCGAAAGGGGATCTGTTTTTTTTTTGTTTTTCCTGGGGAGTAGAATGTACGTCGATGTGATGTGTCCGGACCGGAAGTCCATGGTGTTGACTCCAATGTTGATCGCAATTCGCAACCCGTTTGCGAGTGAGTGCTCTCGTGACTTAAAAACGCGTTTAAAATGAGCAACGGCCACGGGCCGGCACATGCGGGCATGGGCCCGTGCTCGGGCCAGCACGGCCCGTGACAACGGCAAGTCGTGCCGGCGCTAGTACTAGGCCCGGGCGTGAGCACGTTACGCCTGGGCCTAATTTGTTATTTATCATTTTATATTTGCGAATTAATTAAAAAAATCAAACTGGTATATCTGTGACTAGTTTATTTCAAACTAATTTTTAGATCATTAAAAACTGTCAAATCAATACATTTGTAATAAAATTACCACAAATTGATGTGGATTTCCACATGAACTTGCCATATCAATTTAGTTATTACTATGTGTCATCCAGCTTAATAATTTCATAGATAAATTTGATGAAAACTCGTGAAGGATAAATATATCACGAGTGTATCAGTTTTGAATTTTTATGAGCCAAAAATTAGTTTGGAGGTAAATTTGTTAAATTTGTTGTGGGGATACCAATTTAGGATTTTTCTTGGTATTAACTTTTTATATTAATTGTTGGATCATTGTTTTTGAAATCCGTTGAGCTCCAATAGAAGCACATCAAAGGATGTGCATAGAATTTCCGATATTACGAGCTATTTCAAAAGTCAATTAAGTCTTTCATTCACTTGCATGTTTTTGTATTATGAATGCTAAATTTAATTTCTATGAAATTTCTTTTTGTTTCCGTCACACCCCCAACTTTAAAAGTACAAGGGCAATAATATGACCGTCCTTTCACTCAAAAAACGCAACTTCAAATATAATCATAACTCAATATGTTATCAAAATGTATACATATATATTTGATAAAAGAGTTATTAGGTTACAATATCATAGTTTCTATAATCCATAAAAAATATATATATACATTTTCAACAAACAACTAACTGAGAAGTTCATCATAGCCATATACAACTCATACCCTAAAATCCCCACTCTAAAAAATGTACTAATAACGATAGCACTCTCGTCCTACTTGCGCATTGCTGAAGAACTAAAATTGCAAGTAAGATAGATTGAACATTCACTGTATATCTTTATGATTTGATATCATAACTCACCAATTCTAAATCCAAAATACAATATACGTAAAATATCAAAAGTAAATGATATCTTTCCAACCAAACTTTTACGCATAAAATAGAATGCAATTTATCAAATATAATGCATTTCATAAAAGCAATTGATGGTTTCAAAAACCAAATTATATAATATTTCTCAATTCCATTTATCAAATAGAATGCATTTCATAAATCAATGCATATAGCCTTTAGCACCCTTCACAAAGCATTTAATCAAAATAAATTATCATTTCAAACTGCTTCAAATAAGGCTTTCGAATGGCTTTTCAACCAACTAAAAGGATACTAAAAGTTCGATCTAATTTATATGCAAAAAAAATATGCTCTTTCATAACTCATATTATATAAAATCTCTTCCACTTTCAAGATATGAGTTTGTAAATTCATAGAAGAGATAATACCATTCACTTAGTAAAGCCAAAAACCAACCTATAATAGTTACTTAAGTCGACACACTCGTATTCCTATCAATTAATCGAAAAACGATATGAAAAACCGAGTAATGCACTACTCTAATGAACAACTCAACTAAACTACGCTTAATCGTTAATGAAACGACTTCTACGCGCTAATGAAGAAACTCGTTTATAGCGAATGTTCATCTTTCTCTGTTACGTGTATTATCAATTATGGTAACTCACATGCGAAACTTCAGAAATTCGTTCCAATCAAATTGTATTTCGAAATTGATTTTCATCCAAATTCACAGCTCCACAACGCCCTAAATTATCATTTTCATATATATCCAGCAATGGACAACTCCTCAATCAAAGTTCCAAGTTCACATAACTACATATTTATGACTGAACTTCGAAAATTACTCCATTGCAAAACAGGGTTGATTCGGCTTGTTGGGACGTTCAAATTAGCTACACACGAAAGTTTTCCCCTTTTCTCCTTTTCCTCTTTCACGGACGAGCTCTTCTCTTTTACCTTGTTTTGTCCGTCGGTGGTCTCTTTACCCTTTTACGCTCACATGTGCATATGATGAAAAATAAGTGAAAGTGGGCTGAGTTTTTAAGGCCACAATTTTAGAGGGTTTTTGGGCTTGGACTTGGACTTGGGCTTGGGCTTGGGCTTAACTAATAAAATAATGGGCTGGATTTAGGGGCCCATATATTACAGTTCCTATATTTTAAAGGGTTTAATACCACAATAACTCTCACACTGGTATACACGTGATAAATTTACCATAAACTAATTTTGTGACCATCAAAACTTCAAACTGGTACACCTGTGACAAATTTACCATCCGTTAGTTTCCGTTAAATTTTACCGTCAAATTACTAAATTGGATGACCTATGATAGTTAACGGTTGTACTAGTTTGGGGTTTAGGTGCATCGGATTGTGGTTTTTGGTGGTATTAATTCAATTTAACGGAAACTAATAAAAGGTAAATTTATCACAAATGTACCGATTTTGAGTTTTTAGTAATAAAAAAATTAATTTTGGGTAAATTTATCACAAGCATACCAATTTGAGATTTTTTGTGATTAAAAAATTAGTTTGGGATAAATTTATCATAGGTGCACCAATTTGGAGTTTTTCGTAGTATTAACTCTATCCTTAAATATGATTTAAAGTCATATTAAATTACTGGCCGGGTTTTAGATTTTACATGAGTAAAAATAGTAGATTTAGGCAGATTTCTCTCTTTTAGTACAAGAAACAAAGTCTGTCTCCTCCTAAATTACATGAGTAAAAAACAGCATGAGAAAACTCCCTTTGATCGTTGTGAGTTTTTGCCAGGATTCTCTTCAGTCTTATCACATGTAGAAATGCGGCATGATAGTTCAAAGAAAACTGGGAAGGGATTTTATTATAGGAGGGGCTTATACGACCCTCGAAACCTTGAAGTCTTGGCCGAGAGTTCAAGGGTCATCGCTATGCGTGATAAGAGGTCGTTGAGGCCAAAGTCCCTTCCCCTTGTTGTCTACGGTATCGACTCTAGTTCCATGCCGAGTCTAGTCACCTAACATGGGCTTAGATCAAAGTTCGACCGAAAGTCAACCTTGTCAAAATTTCAATTGAAGGGTACGATTGGATCATGCCCTGTGAGAGCCTTCCTTCGGTACCTAATTTGATCGAATCAAACATTTGGATCTCAAGATATCACATATTTTAATCATACTTATTTCATCTCAAAGGTTCAGAGATCATATTGAATATTATGCTAAAGTTCATGGACTACATTAAACAAATCAAAACTTCATAAATCATATTACACGTTAGGCTAAAGTTTAATAATTGTTTGTGTCACTATCCCTTCAATCTTTCTCTAAGCCTTTTTTAATTGCCCCCATTCAATTTAGTTGCTCCTAGTTTGAATTTAGGAGTAGCTGCCAGTCATGCATTCCAAAACGAAACCAATCGTACTATTGAAAATTTCGAGTCGCAAGCTCTCCACAAGGACAGAAACGGGTAGATTGGATGTTGGATGAGAGAGAACATGCTGTCAAGTTAGGTCAGAAGCCAACTTTTACTTGAATAAAAAGGGTTAATATCACGAAAAACCCTAAATTGGTACACCCGTGATAATTTTATCCCGAACTATTTTTTTGATCACAAAAAACCCCAAACTGGTATACATGTGACAAATTTACCCCGAACTATTTCTTTGACCACAAAAAACCTCAAACTGGTATACTTGTGACAATTTTACCCCGAACTATTTCTTTGACCATCAAAAACCCTACACTGATACACCTGTGATAATTTTATCCTCGAACTAATTTTTTGACCACTAAAAACTCTAAACTGGTACATTTGTGATAAATTTAGTCTCTGTTAATGTCCGTTAAATTATATTGATATCACAAAAAATCACAAATTTGTAAACTTGTGACAAACAGAGGGATAAAACCCAAAATCGGTACACATGTCAATTACCACGTGTCATCAAACTTCGCAATTTGACAGTAAAATTTAACGAAAATTAACAGAGGGTAAATTTATTACAGGTGTACCAGTTTGGTGTTTTTGGTAGCCAAAAAATTAGTTCGGGGGTAAAATTATTACAGGTATACCAGTGTGGGATTTTTTATGGTCAAAAAATAGTTCGGGGTAAAATTATCACATATGTACCAGTTTAGGATTTTTTGTAGTAAAAAAAATAGTTTAGGGTAAATTTATCACAAGTGTACCGGTTTGGGGTTTTTCATGGTATTAATTCTAAATAAAATGGATAAATGCACTAAAAGTTTTAAAAATTGTCATAAAAGTACAATTGAGTTGTAAACATTTTAAAAAGTGCAATGAAGTCTTAAAACTTGTTACGAAAGTGCAATTAAGTCTTAGAACTTTTAAAAAGTGCAATCAAGTCCTAAAACTTGTTAAATTGATGCAATTAAGTCATTCAATTAACACCATCTATTTATTTAATGAAAAATGATGACGTGGTATTTTTAATTTTAATTTCTCTCTCCTATGTGGCATTTATTATTATTTTCTTCAAATTTGATTTTCATTAGATTAAAAATTTTAATAAAAAAGCTAAAATTTTATTTAAAAAACAAAACTGAAAAAAATAATGGTAGGCTAGGGCAGGGCTTCGCCGATGGGCATTGCTACTGCCATTGTTCATCATCGGAGGGGCCGGCAACCATCACTCACCCTAGGTGAGGTGTCACCGACCTCGAGCGAGGATCGGCGACCCTCACTAAGCCCAGCGAGGCTCACTCGGAACTGGGTCAAGGGCACCCAGTTCTAGGCAACACTGGCCTTCATTTAGGGTTGGCGAGCCTTGCTTGCCCCGGGTGAGGTTGGCGACGTCTTGCCTAGGGCAAGCGATGGTCGTCAGCCCTAAGGGAGGGCTGGCGTCACCCAAATCTGGGCGCCTTCGCCCAAGCTTAGTGAGGGTCAATGGCCCTCGCCCGGGGTCGGCGAGGCCTTGCCCAAGGCTAGCGAGGATAGGCCAGCCTCGCCCAGGGCCGGCGACCACCACCGGCTCCTCTGGTGATGGGCGGTAGCGTCCACCGGCAAGGCTTTGCCTCATCTTGCCATTTTCTTTTTTTTTTTTCACTTTTTTTAAGTAAAATTTTATCTGTTTTATTAAATTTTTAATCTAATGAAAATTAGATTTGAAGAAAAAATAATAAAAAATACCACGTAAGAGAGAAAATAATTTTAAAATGCCAAGTCAGTATTTTCATTACATAAATTGACGGTGTTAACTAAAGGATTTAATTGCATCAATTTGATAAGTTTTATGACTTAATTAGACTTTTTGAAAGTTTTAGAATTTAATTATACTTTTACGATAAGTTTTAGGACTTCTAGTATACTTATCCCTATATTAAAAAAAGGAAAACAACAGCTCTCAATTAGGGCAACCCACAACAGCCACATGGTAGTCATAGAGGCATCCCTCCCCTGTGCCAGCGCCCTAGCGGCGGGCTAGTGTAGTGTCATTGTAGGTGCAATGCCAACAAACCAATTTTAGTAAACAAATTGGCTATCAACGGCATCCAAACTAAAGTTGCGATGTTGCTGCTGCTATCTAAGTAGACAAAATTAATATTTTCGTTGTCATAGGCTAATTAGGAAAATTACCAAAACAGCCCTAAACCTATTGTAATTATGCTAATTCAATTTTAAACTTTTTTTTGTATCAATTTAGTCTTAAACCTTTTACATTTGTGTCAATTCAGTTCATCCGACCACTTTTTGCCGGCTGGCCGACGCTGATATGGCAATATTTTACATATTTTTTTTGAATTTTTTGTACTTTTTTTCTCTTTTTTTTTTTCCCTATCTTCTTCCTTGGCAGGTCCGGCGATCGGCAACTGGCCAGAGGCTGAGGCCGGCAAGACCTCTCCGTCACTGGGCGAGGTCGAGCCTCGCCATGGCCGGGCGAGCTCGACCTCGCCCATGGCCGACAAGTTCACAACTTGCCGACCTCATCCTCTAGCCAGTCGCCGGACCGGCTAGGGAAGAAGATAAGAAAAAAAAAAGAGAAAAAAAAGTATTTAAAAAATTGCCGCGTCAGCGTTTAGCCACCGTCCAGAGTCCACGTGAGCGCCGACTAGCTAAAAGTGGCCAGATGGACTGAATTGATATAAATGTAAAAGATTTAGGATTGAACTGATATAATTATAATAGGTTTCGGACTGTTTTGATAATTTTTTCTAGGCTAACCCGGCGAACTTTTCACGAACGAAACCATGGCAACAAGAATTTTCATCGCTGTAGCTTTCAGTGACGAAATTTCAGGACCGATAACGACGAAGTTCTCCATCGCCCTAGACTAGTTTTTTAGTATTGATTTTCGTTCGTGTCTTGGTAATTAGAATTTACTTACGTTTAGGTAATGATGATGCCACGGTCTCGAAAGAAAGTAATAGAGTAGTTCTCTAATGTTGTCAAGGAGTAGATGTGCTACTTTTGTGAGTTCTAACAGGTTGATATTTATTTTAACTTATGAGTGAAAGGTATTATAGAAATATCAAATAAATAAAAAAGTATAATTAGTACCCCCATCTCTATATTTGTGTATAAGACTTCGTTCTTCCCTCGTCATCCTGATAATGGGAAGAGAGATTTGTCATTACATCTCTGATCGTCTTCATGATGGGTTTTATAAAGAAATAGTTTTTTCCACCAAAATAGTCAATTTTTAGGGTTATTATGGCTTTAGGAAAAAGGTTAATATAATGGAAAACCCTAAACTGGTACCCATCTGATAAATTTATTCCAAACTAATTTTGTGATCAACAAAAACCCCAAATTGGTACATATATGATAAATTTACCCTCCATTTAATTAGATTAATACCACGAAAAATCACATACCGATATACCTATAATAAATGGAGGGTAAAACCTCAAACTGGTACACCCGTTAATTGTCATGTGACATCCAACTCATAAATTTAATAAAAAAATATAATGAAAATTAACGTGAGTAAAATTATCATCAGTGTACCAGTTTAAGATTTTTGATTGTTAAAAAATTAGTTTTGGATAAATTTATCACATGTGTACCAGTTTAGAGTTTCCCTTAGGGAAATACAACCGTAATGGTTACTATGCTCTCTAATTTGCGTGGTGGTATTAATTTTACGTTAGATGGTGTCATAGTAATAGCAATAAAATTGTGACAAAATTTCAAAATGCCTGCGAGAGGTAACTAATTAGGTTACTTGTCATATTATGAATAATACGCACTTATCCCACATGTAATTAATTATTATTATGCATTTCATATAATACATCCATGATGATCGTCAAAGCCCGTTTTCCTATCTTGTCTTAAAAACCTGACTCAAAAAGAGAAGAAGATCGGACTCACATCAAACTTTCGACAATTGAATTGCACTTCGATATCCGAACTGGATTTGAACGTCCACTCGAGCATCTAACATAATTTTTGCAAGAGAGTGTACCTATGTAAATGACTCCTAAAGAAAGGAATAAATATGCTGAAAGAAAGCGAGTGCCATCAATTTTGCTGTTGACGGCATAACCGCTCTTCATTTAAGAAATTTCTCAAAGCATCGGTCCAACGGAGGCAAGGTGGGTATTCTAGCCCACACCCATCTCTGGCTGCGCCGTTACATATCCTATTCAAATGTTATATTCTTAGAATGTGAAATATTAGTATATGAATAACATTATATTTATTTTGGAATAACAGTATATTAAATTACGAAAGCATAAAATTGCTGCAATATTGGTATTCAGTTAAGTTATTCATAAATACACTGATTATTAATTTTTACAAAATTATAATTAATTGATTATTAGTTTTTTTATTATTATATCTAATAATTACAATAATATGAGCAAATTAGAATGCCACATCTGTCTTTGTCCTGGAAAGTACCTAAATATCTGCAACAAAAGAGAGGGAAACTAACTAAGTATCCGATTATGAAGAATTCCTGGAGTTCAGTTGGGTTCCGAGGATTGCAGGTATGTTTTGCCGAAAGCTATAATCTGATTTTGAATTCGTGAGTCGGGTTTGTGTCACTTCTATTTTCGGGTTTTGAAAGCTGCTTCGAGAGGTTCTGAGGTGTGAATCGAAGACTCCAGAGGATTAGGATCAACTTTGCACATTGTCGTGTATGGTAGCGTTAGGCTCCGTTTATTTTGCGAAAAACGAATGATTTTGAAAATATTTTTTTAAAAATCATCTCTCATAGTGCTTACAAAAATGAATGAAAGAAAATATTTTTATTGTTCACGAAAATTTTTAGACATAAATTGTTATCAATAATGAAAATATTTTCTATCAAGTAATTACTTCAAGAGATACAAGCAATCAATTTTAGGAAAAAAAATTTACATCAGTGATTATCCGTGAAACAAACGGAGTGGCATTTGAAAGTATAATAATCTTATTATTATAATTAGTTTCCAATAGACTCGACCAAGATTGTTAGAAAGTTAAAATTTCTAATGCATAATTATCCGGTTGTGGTACTTCAATGTTTAGCTCTTCTTCTGTTTTCATTTCAATAGATGGGAGTGACTAGTATCACGGTCCAGAGGTTTTGAGTCCATAATGAATCGAGGACGTGGCCAACATGATCAGGCGACCTTGAAACTTCTAACGGCCTAAGATTTCTTGGATACTCTTGAATATTCTTAGGGGCAATATGGGAAGAGTACGTAAGAGTACCCTAAAATATTCCTAGGGGTGATATGGGAAATAAATACTTATATTCGAGAGGCTTTGTATCAATCTTCACCGTTACATTAGATTTGAGATGTATGGTTGTAATTAAAAGGGTTCTTGTATAAATAAGAGTCTTTCCCCTCATTTGAATATTCAAATCATTTGAGCAATACAAGTTTTTTTTAATGATGGTCTCTCTCTAATCACGTTCTCTCTAAAACCTATCATTATCAGTCTATAGCTTTCCATTCCAAATTTGAAACCATTCCGGAATCATTTATAGATTACATGCTGAAGTGAATCGTGCCATGCTTCAATGACCAAAACATTCACTCAAATCTGCAGATGAATGTCAAACTCGTGTTAAACCATCCCAGTTCGAAATTTGTGCAGCTTTTGACAAACTCTGTGGAACCAAATTTACAAAACTTGAACCGTGAAAAGAAAACGATCAAAATAAAAGAGTAATCAATATACGAAAGACCAACTCTAATACAGGACACTTCCAAGTCCAACATAAGTATAGTGCTATTGCTAAACAAAAAAAAATGAGAATATTTCCCATTGAATCGACAAAAAGCTAGCTAGGGTTCCTGGCGTGGAGTGAACCTATTCCAGAATAAATGATTTTCAATTTAGGCTCCGTTTGTAACGTCCTGAAATTCGACTCACTTTCGTGATCAATAAATAGATGATTATTTCTCATTTCGTTTTAGTGAGTCTCGCTCCAAACTGATCATTCTCGGGATATTGACCAATAGGGAAATGCTAGCTAGGAAGACGGTACGTGGATGCAAGAACTCGATCATGAATTGAGTCCGATTTCGAGGTACGACGAGAGAACATTTTGTGCCGATGTGGGCCGGTCCAAGGAGAGTGACGGATTTGGTTCGATCGATGACGTACGATCGGATAACGGGTGATTCCGCATGACCGAGAGTACACGCAGCGAACGATTTCGAACTTATTCAGGGAGACCGCGACCCCTGGGACTAGCGATAAATTCTCGTGTTCTCCGGAAATTGGGACCGTCATGACTTGAGTAACCCTAGGTCAATATGCGTAATCCTTAAACAGTCGCCCGTTAGTGAGAGACGCTAAAACTGAAAATTGAGCTAAATCGATCGTGGAATTGAGTCCGGACTTCGATGTCGAATTTCGTGGGCGTATCCGACTATTTTTCCCAGGACGATGTCATTTTTATGTGGCCAATCATATTTGGGATCAGTGGAGTCGAAAATTAAAAAATTGACCCGGGGCCGGAAAATTACCGTTTTGCCCTTGTGCCCTAGCCTTATATTCCGAATTTTGGAGATTATTTTGGGGCTTTATATTGTTGTATCTCAGCCCAATAATGCTGGTGATGTTGGACATTTGTGCCCCTAGGGTTTGTTCTAGATTTGAGCCTAGCCATTTGATTAGGGGCAAAATTGTCAATAGTGCAAGGTTGGTCACCAACTCCCACTAAGCCCAAGCTATATACTCTCTTGTCTCTCTCTCCTTCATTTCCTCCTCCCCAAGCCACCGGCCAGCCCTCTCTCCTCTCCATTCTGCGAGCTCCCCCACCCGGCCTCACGCCGCGCCCGTTTGTTGGGCCGGTGCCGCCGTTCGTCGGGCGGTGCCGCCCGCTTCCCTTGTGCGCTACGGTGCTGCCGTCCCCTCGCCTCACCACCATTCAACTGTCCCTCTCTCTCTCTTCCTCCCCCCACCCTTTTCAGCCATGTGATCAGCCCCCCACCTAAGATCGCCGCCTTTGTTTGCATGCGCCACTGGGAAGGCCGCCCGTTGCCACCGCTGCCCCGCCGCTGTCTAGCCACCCTTGCTGCTTGTTTAGCCGTGTTTAAAGCTTAGGAATCCAAGTAAGTACAACCCTAAATCCTAATTAGGCTAATGTGTGTTTCTAGATGAATTTTAGGGGTTAATTAGGGTAATTTATGGGTTAAATTGTGGAGGATGTTTAGGGCTGATATTGTGGTGATTTCATGGCTTAGTGTGATGATTTAATCGAGGTTTAGTGGTTCATAATGAGCTGTGTGATGGCTGAGCTTAGAAGGATTGATTCGGACGAAATTGTGGACTTGGCGAACGTAACTTGTGGACCACATGGTGACTGTTAAGGGCTGATTTTGTGGCGCATTTGGTGATCTAGAATGATCATTTGATTGAGGTTTGGCGGTCCATAGAGTGCTGCGTGGTGGCTGATCATGGAAGTTGTGATTTGAACAAAAATTGTCGTTTTGGCGAATGAAATTTGTGAGCTAGATGGTGGCTGTTTTCGTAGTAATCTTGTGGCTATCTCGTGGCTTAGTGTGATAATTTTAATTGAGGTTTAGAGACTTAGAATGGGCTGTGCAATGTCTGGACATATTGGATTGAATCGGCCCGAGTTTGGAGTAAACTCGGGTTTAATTGAGGATTATAGTGCGTCCTTAGTTTGGTCCTCATGGTGGCTGATTCGGGTGATGCTTTGGGAAGCCTAATAGAGTATTTTGAGGATATTTATTGGCCTAGAATGACCGGCTTGATGGCTGTCCATACCGGGATTGAATTGGACAAGGCGCGATCAATTTGAGGCTTAATTGTGTGATTACCGGGAATGGTTGAATTAACTGATGGACTAGCTGAATTGTCCTTGGTTGTAATCAATTTACGATGCAATGTTGAGTACTTATGTGGCTAAGAAAGGATAGGCTTGGTGGACCTTAGACCTGTGCAAGTTTAATGGCTTAATTGCATGATTTCCGTGCGCCAATGATGTACCATGGCTGATTTAAATTGATTGACTGATTGGGCATATTGATTCATTAAATTGAATATGTGTGGTGTAAGTTGAGTATATTGCGTTGTGAATTGATCAAGTGGTGATGTGCAATTGAATACTCATTGTGAATTTCTCGAATGCCCAAGTGTGAACGTTATGGCCATGAGTGTGCATCCCAAGCATTGGCATGGCATGTGCATATACGAGTGTGCACGAATGACATGAGCATGTGATCACCTAAAATGCCCCGATGCGTTTTATGCGGGGTTCAGATAATAACTGGTGTATGTGAATGTGTGATCACATAAAACCACGGCGCGTTTTACGGGGTATTGAACCCATCCCGAGGTGTGTTCACGGCGGGGCGATGCTGGACTACGGAAGATGATCAACCCGATGCGTTTTACGCGGGTTATGTGTCATGAGCCACGATCGTTTCGTAGGTTATGTGTCATGAGCCTGATGCGTTTTACGTAGACCAGAGATTGATCTCGAAGTGATAGACCTGATGCGTTTTACGCTGGTCGAACTTGATGCGTTTTACATGGGTTGGAGGAGAAATTGATAATTAGCAAGTGTGAAAGAATGCAAGTGTGTGACAATGCATTGATGGAGCATGAGCATGAGTGTAAGCACAAGCATATGCATGACATGCGTCGTGACTAAGTAATATGTGTATATGTGCCGTGATTGAATTCTGTAGTACTATTGAGATTAAATATTAAATGTCTAACCTGCAGGGTCAAGTAAACTTTGGATTTGGGCCCGAGGGCTTGAGTCCATTATGTTTTGAATCATTAAATGCCCATTTATTCTTAAACCATTTCATATCATTAATTTGGTCATTGATTTTGAAACCATTTCAAAGTATTAATTTAATCATTTATTCTGAAACCATTTCATAACATTAATTCAATCGTTGATTCTGAACCTATTTCAAGACCTTAATCTAGTTGTTGATCTAGAACCCGTTTTAGAACCTTAATCTTTAGCTTGACTTAATCTGATTGCCGCAATTGCAAATACATTTGCAATATGTCTCTCCCGTTCAAACATCATTCTAAATTAGTTATGTTGTGTGACATCCTTAGGTTCATCATTGAGCTGGCAATAAGATTTGTACTAATGTAACCAAGAAAACCGATTGTCTTAATCAATCTCCAGGTCCTACATATCATGAGTGACATCTAGCAATATATCATGGCTACCCAAACAGTGTGAATGTTTTAAGAATATAATGAACCTATCAACTTTGGCTACCGTGTAATTCAATCCTTTTATCTTCCTATGTCTCGATCGAACAAAGGTAATGGAATTATTTGTCAAGCCATAATTCGATCTAATGCGTGTGTGGGCAAGTGATTTCGAAAATGGGATTTTCTGGGTGAAGTGTATGGATAGGTATGTGTTTGCGGGATAGTTGTCAATAGATAAAATGGAAACGAACGATTGAATACGATCGCCACCAAGGTATAAAGGACGTGCCACTAACTAAGGATGAAAATTGGGATCGACAAATTTCACCACCAAGACTTAAAGGACAAGTCATCTGCCGAGGATACAGGACTTCGGGATAGAGAAGCTAACCACCAAGGCCTAAAGGGAAATCACTAGCCGAGGATAAAGCGCTTCTTGGCTCACCATCGAGGAGTAATCCACTCTCCGAAGATAAAGATATATAAATAGGAGTTATCCACTTTTCAAAGATATTCGCTCACACAGAGGAAAATCTTATATATTCATCAAAGTCTTCTCTTCTTGCAATTGAGGACCCTCCTTTTATAAGGGGTCTAAGACATAACCAGGCATTAAAGAGACACAGGAACTTGAAAGCATTTTAAATACCTAGGAATTTAGGACTTTGACTCTTGAAATTCACATAATAATCAAGACTCCTAGGAACTATAAGTGCAATAAAGACATAGAGACTTGAAATTATGACTCTTCAGCCTTGCAATTTATCTTCAAAAATTCGTCCACCTTATTTGAGCTAAGGATAACCATCTTATTTAGTCATCAAATGTTCTAAGAAATTGCTTGGAACAACGTCTCATCGATATGTTGTTGATCCACGTCGAAATCAGCAACTAATCTTGGTGAAATGATACTAACTATCTGAACGGGTAAAGAAGAATCAACAACTCCTTTAATTGGTAACCTGGTCGATAGTCTCCTCATTGACAACTTTATTCTTTGACCCATTAAAGCAAGTTATAACCAAAGTCAGCTTTGGCTCGTATGATCATTGATAGTGCTTGGCTCATCGATGGAATCAAGTCGGAACTTAAGGAATGTTTCATAGAATCATATGCTCCTGCATCATGATCATATGCACAAACCTAACTGACATATATTTTAACGAGACATGAACTATTCATTCTTGGTTACAATCTCGGCTGAGGATTTCAATACAATGTCACAATTAGATCGCATAGGACATCACTATTGTTTCTTGTATAAAATGAGAAGACAGATTACATATTGCGCACGCATGTGCCTTCGTATATGAACAAATTATGACCATCAAGTACAAAGATAGTTTGATGAAGCGTCAATTTGCGCACTTGTGAACCATAGCCATCCAACATAGAAGTCAGCATTGTGCCTCATGTCTAAGGACACATGAACGATTAATCATTGACTCTGCTAAAAACTTCCATGTTGCTAATCGTTCTGTACATGTCATGTTTAGTGAACTTATCCGATACAACCACATGTGTCTTAGCTCATGTATCATAATACCCAATTACTTGTGACTCATCATTCCCTTACGTATCCAACACTCAGTGGTGAAGCTTGAGAACACACCGGTTTCAATAGAATCATCAATATTCTCTCGATAATCTATCGATTAGAAACTATTTAAAGACTTAGTCTAACTGTAAACCTGCCACACATATTCTTAATATCTTAATACTAGGTTCAGTTGCAACAGATGTTATGGACTCATTCATATAAATGGGATAATAAATGAATATATCTTTGTCATTATAGAAATAATACAATTAAAATTCCTAATATGTAACTATTACATGATTGCTTTAGGACATGTAGCCAACAGAGCCAACTCACAACCATGTCACCATTGTTGCAGGTCATTCCCCTGGTGCTCCCACCCCAGGGGCAGGCCGGCGCTATGTTGTTTTACGTGCACGATGGCAAACCGAGGTTCGTAACTGTATTGGATATCAACAGCATCGAAACTTAAGTTCTGTCCCATTGCCACTATATATGAAGACAAAATTTTGTATTTTCGTTGTCATAGCAAGCGAACCTGACAAAACTTTGGTGACGAACGTAGGTTTTAATGACGAAATTTTAGGTTCAATGGCAACAAAATTCCCCGTCGTCATAGACTAGTTTTTATTTAGTGTTTTTGTTGGTAATTAGAATTTGCGCACGTCTAACAAATGATGATGCTTCTGTATTGAATTAAAGGAATAGAGTAGTAATCTAATGATATCAAGGAATAGATACGATACTTTTGTCGGTTCTAACTAGTTGATGTTTGTTTTAACTAATAAGTGAAAGGTTTTGTACGAAATAAAATAAACAAAAAATATAACTAGTTCTTAGACATGAGAACCGTTATATACTCGAAAACGATGTTAAATAGATATTTATTATTTGGCCTATTTGAACATAATTTTTTCGCCAGTAAACATTTGAATGAGCCAAGAGCAAGTTTAATGAATTTATCGCCCCTAAAAGTACTATAAAATAAAAGGATCCAAAACTTAGTAATAATGAACTATTTAAAGGAACGACTGAGGACCTGTTTAAAAACATTTCTATTTCTATGTTTTTCTGTTATTTTATCCCTCGGAATAGAAAAAAAAAAAACAAAAATTTGTTTGTGTACGTTAGTCAATTTTTCTATTCTCTAAAATAGATCAGTAGTCAGAGAATAGATTTGGAATAGAAGTAAGAAGTAAAAAAAAATTTAATTGTTTGTTTTGGGAACATAAAAAAAATAATGTCATTTTAGAGAAACGAGTTCAGCATAACCTAAACCTTAAACCCAAAAACTCTAAGCTCTACACTTCAACCCCTACACCCGACACCTTAAACCCTTAGTAAAAACTAATATGATTCTATTTTATATACTTTTTTTTGCATCAAAACATTTTTTTGCTTAAATTCACACTGAAACTACGACAAAAGGGAAATCATCCTTATAGAATAGCCTTTCCAAACAAAAAAAATTGTACATTGGACAATGAAATGATCTTTACTATTTACATGTTTCAAAATACATCACGACTCACACATTTGGAGCATGCACGTAAAAACACAACTGTACTAGCAATGGAAATTGTATCAAAATTTCCAAAATGTGCAATATCTAAATTTTAACTATTTAAAATAATTACATTACTTGTTATAGTGTGAGTAATATTTAATTATCCAACATGTTATTAACTATTATTGTACGGTTCATAATAATACATTACTGATGATTTTGATAACAAAATGGTGGTGTTAGTCTATAAATAATTTCGCCGTTGCATATTAGTTTATTGAACTTTTATGTGTTTGAATATTAAATAATAGGACATGCATAACATCATATTTATATCGACAACCCAAAAAGAATAACACAATATCTAATTACGGATATATAAATGGATTAATACCACAAAAAATCCCAAATTTATACATCTTTAACAAATTTACATCAAACTAATCTTTTAATCATCAAAAACCCTAAATTAGCACACTTGTGACAAATTAACTGCAAACTCTTGACCACCAAAAATCTCAAATTATACTTTTGTGACAAATTTACCATTAATTATTTTCCGTTAAATTAGATTAATATCATGAAAAATTGTAAACTATTATACCTATGATAAATGAAAGGTAAAATCCCCAATTAATTCACCTGTCAACTGTCACGTGTCATTTAACTCGGCAATTTAAGGGTAAAATTTAAAAAAAAACTAGTAGAGGGTAAATTTATCACGAATATACCAGTTTGGGTTTTTTATGGTATTAATCCTATATAAAATGCTATAATATTGATATTCAATTAAGTGATTAATAAATACTAATTATTAATTTTAGCAAAATTACAATTAATTGATTATAAGTCTATATAATATTAGATTTTACGATTAAATTCATAGACTATGATTACAACAACTTTTAGTAAGTTGTAATTTATATAAAATTATGGTTAAGCTTAACTTTCCAGCTCATGAAGAATAATATGAGAAAAAAAAAATGCCATGTCAGTTTTTGTCTTGGGGCCATGAAAATGAAAGTACCTAAATATCTGCAATCAAAGAGAGAGAAAGTAGCTAAATATCTCGTTTTCGTTAGTTGGCAAAAGAACAATGGATAAAACCCTTGATCCTGCCTTCATTTGATTGGCCTAATACCCTACAAAAATTCTCAACTTTAGCTACAACCCAATTCTACCCTAAACTTTTTTTTTTGTCTCTTAAAAGATCATCAAAAAAATTACTAACTTTTACTTGAGTCCCATATCTAACCCCGTTAACACACTGTCTAAAATCACTCTTAGTGGTGTGGCATTTTCATATTATTGCTCTAGTTATTCCCCAAATTTCATATTCAATAAGGCGGCTCTTAGAGATCAATTTTTATATTAACCCAAACGAGTCTTCTTGGATCTGAAATTTAGGTAAAAACTAGAGCAATTAGGGTTGGCCTTCTTCAATTGCTTTTACTTTTAAGAGAGTCTTCCTTCCATCATGCTTAGGAATTTTCGATTTTGCTCTCGGTTTTTAATTTCTTGTGCTTGGAAGACTTCCATCTCTTTGTAGTTGGAAAGCTTGCGCTCAGGACACTCAAACAACTCAAGCTTGAGAGTTTTTATCTCTTAGTTGTCGAGAGAAATTTTGGACGGAGAGTTAATAAGAGTAGATTTAGAAATCAAGGAAAAGTTAGTAGTTTTTTATGAGATGAAAAAAATATTAGGGTAGATTAGGGCTAAACCTAAAATTGGGGGTTTTATATGAGAGAAAAAAAATTTAATGTAGAGTAGAAACTGGATCTAAAGTTAAAAGTTTTTTTTAGGGTATTAGACCTTATTTGATTTGGGAAATTGGCTAATCCCATTAAAAAAATCCTAGGTTTTTTTTCTGTGAAGCCCAATACTCCAAATGTTTTTTCGACTAGCCAATATCCCAAATTTGTATTAGTGATCCAAACATGCATTCATTTAAGTTATGTCAATAATGACTATTATGGATGAAAGTCTAATGAAATGAATTTTTTTTATTGGAGTAAGATTGAAGCTATTAGTGAGACAGGATATTAATATCCACAAAAATAAATAAATAAATAAATAAATAAATAAATAAATATATATATATATATATATATATATATATAGAATTTTCTATGACATTATCCTTTACCAAAAAAGATCTTCTCCCACCAAAAATAAAATCCAAAAAAACGAAAAGAAAAGAAAACAAAACAAAAAGCCCTACACAAATAAACCATCCAAATCCCAATCAAAAGTCAAAAGAGCCTCCCCCTCCTTTCCTCCCTCCCTCCGCCCGCCTCAACCGCCCGCCACAAATATGCCCGCACACACAAAGAGGAGAAGCACGGTAAACAACAGAGGTTCCCTCCTCCTCGTCCCGCCATGAACGGAGCTCGCCTCGGCCGGGAGCGCCCGCGTTAGCGCGCCGCCCGGAGAGACCTCAGGGGCTTTGCAGGCCAGGGGCCGCTCCGGTGCCGGCGCCGGCGACGGGGTCGCGGACCGGCGAGGGCGTCGGCGCCGGCCCTCTATAGCCCCAAAGCCCGTCGCCTCATTCGCTCGCGATTCGTTCCTCTCGCGGTTTCAGCTGGACTCAGGCCCGAACGCCACCAACACGGCCAAAATTCCCACTTCGTTAAAGCGTCCGATTTTTTCCGATAGCGAAGGATTCTGGAGTTCGCTGAGGTTCGAGGATTGCAGGTAGGTTTTTGCCAAGAACTGTAATCGGATTTTGAGTTTGAGAGTCGCGTTTGTGTGGCTTGTTCTTTTTTTTGGGGGGGTTCTTGAAGGCTGTTTAGAGTATCTTTTGATGTCTGAATCGACGATGTCCGGAGGAACAGCGCCGACTGTTTCATCGGAAATGCTGATTCATTTCGTTTGTTTTGCTTTGCGCATTGTCTGCAACGGTGTCTGATTTGCTGTTACTGGCAATTACGGGTGGTCGATGTGATGTTAGAGGTGAGAATTTTAATCTTGCCGCTATCCTGTTGCGCAGCTGGGCACCAGTGATCTAGTTCCATGAGACAGTGTGTCCCTGCGAATGTGAAAGTCGGAATTACTGAGAGTTGCTTGATGGGGTTTGGTTTTGGGTCTTTATCTGTTAAAGCTGGTTTGCTTTGTGCAGACCTTCAATTCCTTTAGTATCTCTAATGTCGACCTTTATGCCATAAGTTGACGTACTTATCAGTTGAAACTTCAAATTTGTTTGAGTTCAGTTCTTCTACTTCAGTTTGTGCCGAACCAAATTGTTTTGACCACTGCATTTGTCTTAAATTTCCAGGTCTCCTCCATGTTGAATATGATGACTGAGAGTATCAAACCTGCAGAAGCTGACCTGGTTAATTCTAGCAGCAGAAAGATATTCGTGCAGGAAAACTCGAAGTTGCCCAACAAGGCTGTCACTTTTTCGATGAATATGACCGAGCAACAAGAGAATCCGTTACACGCAGATTTGATGGCACAAAGGTCACGTTTCAGAAACCTAAAGTTGGAAGAGGGGACAAGGAACAATCCCTTTGAAATGAGCATCGTGGAGAGAAGCAAGATGAAACCGTGGAGCTTGTGCATGAAAACACCCCAAGCGGTGTCAAATAGCTCTACAGCTTATGATCTGCTCGGCAATGGCCTTGCTGATCTTAGTCAAGCCAGTCTCCTGCCAAATATTGGTTTGGCAGGTGAAAACTGTGTACTGGGAAATGGTAATAAGTTCTGTGAATATTCCGTGCATGAAGCAAAGTTGTCTGCTGAAATGAAGCCAAAGCTACTTGAGCAGCTCTCGGGCAAGGGTGAAGCAATGATGGAATATTCCTTTAGAAGACAGCATCATGGAATATTCCATTTTTCCCCGGCACGGCCACGTTTTCTCCATCGGAGGAAACTTCTAATTCTTGATATAAATGGGCTTCTTGCAGATATAGTCTCTCCTCCTCCCAAGGACTATAAAGCAGACATAAATATTGCTAGACGGGCAGGTGAATTGCTAACTTTGTTTATCGAGTTTATCGGTTTATCTTGTCTTTTATGTTCACTGGCTGAGATTATATTCATGCTGCTTCTTCTTCAGTTTTCAAGAGACCCTTCTGCGTTGATTTTCTGAAGTTCTGCTTTGAAAGATTTGATGTGGGCATATGGTCATCAAGAAACAAGTATTACTAGTTAAATTCAATTTCTCTCTCTCTCTCTCTCTCTCTCTCTCTCTCTCTCGCATTGGCAGTTCTGGGTTTACATGCTGAGTTGGTTGTTCATCTCTGCAGGAAGAACGTGGAAAGAGTGGTTGATTATCTTCTGGGAGATATGAAGCATAAGCTGCTTTTTTGTTGGGTAGGCATTGTTTTGCTTTTAATGGGCACATTTAGTTCTTAGACAGGGGTCCTGCTTGCTGGTTTTTGGATGAGTTATAGTTTTCATATTCCGCATGGTGGTACTGATCACAATTTCATCTGTAAAATTTGATGTGCATCGAATTCTCCTGTTGACTTGAAACATTGTCTTCTGAAATCTCATTCACCGAGATACTTAATCAGATGGTTGTGACCATTTGGCTGCTCCTGTTTTTGGCTGTTCCTGCCAACTTCCATAACTAAGTTGAGCAGGATAACAACCCTGGTACCTTAAAGATACTGCAGTTTTGCCTTAAATTTACCTGGATAAAGACCAGGTGCACCTAGTGTGTGACTCTGGTCATTCTTTAATCAGTGGGGAATTGTATGGGCCTCTAATTCGAGCGCAATCTGTCTGGTGCACCTAGTCCCACGTACACTTAACAAGGCTTCAACTGTCCACTTTAGGTAATTTGGAAGAAAGTTATGGCCTTCTTTTTGCTCCAGTGGTCCTGCCCAGTTTCTGCATGTCCCAATCATAATGTGATGTACATAGTTGTGTTTTGCTTTTGACAAGCACTGATATTTGCACACTAATGACAACATCATATGCTAGTTGTATTTTTATTTCTCCTTTGCCTTGTCGCTTATTTTTGTGTCCAATGTGATCTCACATAGATAGCATTAGATTTAAGAATTGGTGAGAAAGAGTGCTTCATCAATGTGAAGACTAATTTCAGCCAACAGCAATACTAATTGCATATACAAACTTCAGGTAGCTTTCTTTATGAATAAGGTGCAAATTTGAAGGCATTTTTTTTTATGCTGATGTCCTTATTTTTTATGGTAATTCTTATTTGAGAGAAATGGTGCGCGGTTGAAAGACTTTTTTTTATGCTGATGTCCTTGTTTTTGGCTTTTATCTTTGTTTGACACTAACCATGCAGAATTGGAACTTAATTAACTGATGCTGCGTAATGATCTGGTAGGATCTCTCACATTGCACTGCTACAAGGTTTAGAACACTAGAAAACAAGCATAAGGCCTTGGTTTTTAAGGAAGTCAGGAGACTATGGGAGAAACATGAGTCTAGCCTTCCATGGGAAAAGGGAGAGTACGATGAATCAAATACTCTGTTATTGGATGATTCCCCTTATAAGGCCTTGCTCAACCCTGTGAGTTGTCCCCTTTTCTTGATCCTTGTGTTAGGCTGCTCACATGGTCTTGGGCTTTGATTTGTACTAATGAAAATTAACTTGCAGCCCAACACTGCAGTCTTTCCCAACTCTTACAAGTTTCAGAATGAGAGTGATGTTTCCTTAGGTATGATGCTCGATAGTTTATTTTTCAGAAAAATGGTGCTTATGTTGGGGCGTTTGAGTAGTTACAGCAATATAAATAATGTTTATGTTGGTCCTTGTAATATTTGAATAGGCCGTGTCATCTTTTTTCCAGACCCTCAATCTTGTTTTGCTCTTGCTTTTGGCCAAAACAATAATGGTGGCTGGACCTATCTTACTTTTCACATGGTTGCATGAATATCCTGTCGTTCCATGTCTTGTTGAAAAGTAAATTTAGTTTTGGGTTGTCCTTGCAGATTTCTTTTTTAATGGAATATCTAATATTGGCACAATGTGAGTTGAGACATTAGTGACATTTGTGTCAGGTAATGGAGGCGACCTTCGTGTTTATCTGGAAGAGCTAGCTGCAGCCAATGATATACGGCAGTATGTGGCACAACATCCATTTGGTCAAACAGCAATTTCTGAAGAAAGTAAATCTTGGCGTTTCTACCTCAAAGTCGTGAATACAGTAACGCCTCCAGATCACCCATACTTCTCAGCTCAGGCTCGTCCATGACTCTTTGTTTTGATCAGCTGTGATGCAGATGGTTGGGAATCTGTGTCCCTTCATCCAAGTTCTTTGAGACAACTTCTTACATGCCAAATCATCGAGTCTCGTTTATGCTTTGTGCATGAATTGTGCCGATGTGGTCGCTCTGAAGTAAAGTGCTTAGGTGGTCTTCTAATTGCAATTTTCTTTTTTGTTCATGCCGTAACTATAGACACGTTGATTGAAGAATATGGTGAGAAGAGTACCTGCTTTGGAAGTCACAGTTAACTTGATTTGCAACATAGATTGATTTATTCTCGTTGACTGCACGGAGCTCTAATCATTGAAGAATGAAGCGATTACAGAAAAGAGTCTTTTTTGGTTTTTGTTTTCTTAGTTTTTCGGTAGTGAGAGTAGCCATTTTGATTGGTTTGGCAGGATCATCAGCATGTCGACACCTTATGAACATTCACATTTGGTTGTATATTCTGGCTGCTGGTAATTTTTCTTACACTTGAGTACTTCTCTAAATGGAAGTTCACTTTGGTGTTTGGAATGCCTCCCTGATAAAGTTGTGTTTTTCATGACTGACCGAACAGAATTTGTGGCATAAGTCTGATTTATTAGGAAATCCAAAACAGAGGATCTTGAATAGCATTTGAAATTCAGAGGAACTACGTCGGGGGTCCATTGAACAATTGGATATATGCCTGGCCCGTTCACGGAAAATGGAAACGGAAACGGAGCTGTTTTCAAGCGGATCCGAAGAATTCAGACCCCCAGCGCCTTAACTGGCGTTTTCCACCAGAGATAGTCAATTTTACAGAGCTGTATTCGCACTATTTTTTCCCTGCAGTCGGGCACGTGCAGTACTGTTGTCCAAGGAACCGTTGGCCATTCTCGTTAGTTCAGGTTCAGTCCTGGCTTTCGTGGCGAACGACGTTTTTGTTTTGACCTAATTCCAGTTTTGTGCAGTTCCGCAACTCTTCCCGACGACCATTCCACTTGCAACTCTCGCCCCAAACGTGAAAAGAAATGGGCGGAACGCACAAATGGCCATTACACCAAATTGAGTGAATGGTCAATCCATACCATAGAATGGGCACTACAGTCTTCCATCAAATGTCACAAAAATACTCACAACAGTTTGGTAGTCTATGCGAGCGTATCCCCTTTTTCCTTTAATGTTATTATACAATAACCTATCTACGAGACAACTTTGACATATTAACATTACTCCTTGCCATTCTAATTTTTTCAACGGGGGAAAGATTGCTCCTAATTTTTCTTCCACACCACTTAGTAAAAATTATAAATTGGAATGTCAATGATAACTATAAACCATTTCCTCTTGCCGTTCCATCCCAACCACATTTCATCTGACGTTATCGACAGCACCAGAGGCATCATCAAATTCTTCATGAAGATTTCCATCCAAGTAACCCAGAAGCAGTACCACCAGAAGCAATCTGACAAAATCTGAGATTAACCAATACAATTGCTTGCTCTAAAATGGAAAGTTATCATCATTCAACAAAACCATGGAACTATAGCAGGCAGGGAAAAAAATTCAAAGGCTGCAACAAACATAGATAAAGCAACATCTAAAGCATTATTCCTGTGCCATAATAAGTAGATTTATCAGCAGTAAACCATCCATCTGAAAGCAAGAATTTTTATTTGGAAAGAATCATTGGCTGACAACAGCTAATTGCTCAACTGGTATCATATAGCTCGTGTACTTGTTATACAATCTACCTTTTAGCACGTCACCATAATCAGTATCAGTCAATATGTCACACAGAAATTCACTGGCATTAACTAAAATGCAAAACAAAGCTCTCCTGCTAGATTCTCAGAAATGTTGAAAGTCTAACCGAACAAACTCAATGTACAACTAAGCTGGATCATGTGCACTTTCCACAGAATCCTCTGCAACTTTCTCAGACCTTTTTTTCTTGTCATCATCAGGGTAACTATTCCCATGCCGAGGGGAACCCCAAATAAGACCCTCGTTCTCAAAGCTTGAGTTTGGGTTTGCATTGAAGGACCTTTTGCCGGTCCTAATCTTAAACTGCACAGGTGGTCTTTGGCTCGGAAAAACCTTTTTCTGACCCTCATTGGAATCATTCAACCTGCCTTTCATCGATTCAATGCCTGGGATAAATGCTTCCGGTGCAGATATTTTACCATATATTACCTGCTTTTGTCCTACGTGATCGCCAACTGCTGCTTGACTGGAGAGCTTAGCAGGAAGAACAGCCGAAGATACTTCTTTCTCACCAAAATTCAGAGGTGCAGCGAGATATGGATTAGTTACCTCTGCTTCTTTCAGCTTAGCAGCATTCCTCTCATCAACTGGGGGAGGACCTTCTAATCCGTTGATAGAATGCAACGGCTGCACACTCAATGAAGACTGCTGGTCAGGCTTTTGATTGCCTTTTCCATGTTCAACGTCTACAAGTTGAGGATCCTTAGCACCGTTCTCCTGCATTGGCAACTGAACATGGTCTTGGGTATCAGGAAATGGAGGCAACCAAGATGGAATATGTTCATGAGGAGGCTCCACTCCAGCTTGCAAGAAACTTGAAGTCTGCTTTGTATCTCTAATGATAGGTAACGGAGGAAGAGCATAGGCAAATGGTAACTCTTCAGAATCACCCACATACTGCAATAGTTCACGCACTACACCTGACTGCACTAGGCAGTGATCTATATCTGAAGCACCCACAAAACCAAGCCCCAAACTTAAATCTTCTAGTCCTTGGATAACATCAAAAACACTAACCTCTGTTCTACCTGCCAAATTAGCATACAAGAGCACTGTCTTTCCTACATCATGCATGTATCTAACTGCTACATCAGAGAATGTCTCGAGTGCCGACTGCTGAAAAGCCTGAAACCCTTCAGTTTCACACACTTGTGCAACAGCAATCTTTGCAATGGCCCGTGCAAAATTGTCGACACCGGATTTTCTGTGACCACTTGATATTTCATGTTCTCTTCTGTTCTCCCGACCCCCATCACTCATATTCAATACCTCATATCACTTCAACGAAAGCAGTAATAACCCATTATCCGCATTGTTCGCTAGCAATGCAATTATTAACCTGCTCGAACGATAACAAAATCAGGAACAAACTTCGGAATTCCATTTCCTTAAAAACCCATATTCAGACAAAGCAAGAAAATCAACTATTTCAATTAGCTGGCGGTTCAACCGCAATTCTGTCAAAACCCTCAAGAAAAAAACGCGAGAACTTCGACGAGAAAGATTTATAAGTAAAAAACAGGCCTTCATTTACACGCATAATCTCCACAGATCTCCTTTCTTTCTTCTCTCTCTATTTCTTCCGCAACTGACTGAAGTTAAACTAAGCTCAGTCCTTGAGGGTTCCCCACGGACCAAGACCTCAATCTACGTACACCAGCAACAAGACAAGGCAAGCTCAAACCGTGCGCCGATCTTTACCATGAAGCAAAACAGGAATCAACGGAACCAACACAAACCCTAATGCCCCCGCGCTCCCAGAACGCGAAATCCCAAAAGCGAGCCCGAAGGAGCTCGAGAAAGAAGCAAGTCAACCAGTGCACCAGTGCTCACCTCCGAACTTCTTCAGAGCCCTCCAATTCGCATCCCCGCAAGCTGTTCACGGATCGGGCTCCACCACCCACCAGCAGAAACGGGGTAACAGGGCCTGGAATTTGACTCGGGGAGGCTTCGCGAGACGGGTGCATGCGCAGAAGAAGCTCGCGAGCTCTGTGCTGTAATGGAGGTTCAAGAAACCTGCTCGGTTAAACCACGGAATCCGGGAAGAAGTCTTGCCGAGCCCGGAGAGAGGGAGACAGGAATTCGTGCTAGGCCTTTATTACAGTGTTGGAACGAAATGACGAGAGGGGGATTCTTTTCCTAGTTCTTGTTGTTTTTTTTTTTCCTCGTTTAGGAGAGACAACGGTCTAAAGTCGAGGGCCTTCATGTAAAATATCTCTTTTTAGGGAAAATTCAAATTAAAGGCTTAAAGTACCATCGTCTTCTCAACGAGGATTTAAAATAGATCCTATTTCAAATAAGATCCTCAAATTGCCATATCAGTCTCAAATAATGACTTGACCTCGCTTGTCACGCTCCAAGCCCTACAAGTTCGCAACATCCCATCTTCTCGATTTTTTTGAATGCGACATCTCATGACTTGTCGTTGACCTGATATAACTAACTTACGAGCAACGCATACAGAAGCAAACTCGAACACTCCATTCAACAATCAAATAAACGGGATAGCAAAAGAAACACCATATAAACAAACATCGAAGCCATTATATAACATATTATCAACCCCAGGAAGATACTATTTACAAGCTTGACTAAAGGCCACTTCCTAGAAGACTACTCGCATGCGCAAAAAGGGATCAGTAGTTGGGTCGACTTAGCCCCTCTAACACTAGGGACGGTCCAAAAAGGATGGGGCATCCAAACCCATCATCAATCCCTATTATACCCTGGATGTAACATCCTCAATTTCAATCTCTAGGAAAAGATTATGGTTTAAGTTTGATAGTTTTTCAATCGGAGCCAATTTTACTCTTATTCTGAAAAACCCAGATTTGGATCCTCTCTACTCCTTCATTTTGTTATTTTTGCGGAGATTTTTGTTATCCGAATTTCCAAACACTTCCTTCTTGAATGTTTTTCCAAATATCTTGAAGTTTTACATACTTTAATTTAAGAATTTTTGAACTTGATATGAGTAGTACGATGGCCTAATTTTCGGACCGTGTAAACCTGCTCAAAATGGGTATTTTGATGATGTTCACACTTTCTCGATTTTCTACAAACTTTTATAGGTAGAATTTGAATAAATTTTCTTTACAAAAGTTGTTGAGAACTTCTTTCTCTATATTTGGAGTTCGAACCCCAGCGTAGTTGTTAGGGATTCTTAAGTGTGGCGCCGTGGTGGTGGGTCATGCGCTAGCGTCACCCTAGGTTTACCACTCCGGCTGTCGGTCATGCGGGGGGTTCCTGGGTTACCAAAAAAAAAAACTTATTTCTCTATAACATATATAAATTTGGGAATTTTTGGAGATGATTTGGATTCTAAAAAGAGCTTACTTTGAGAAGCAAAGATTCTGTTTTAGCAAACTGTTTTTAGTCTGTCTTTGAGCTACTAAAAGTTGTAGTTACAGAAAGATTCAGATTTTGTGTTCTGCATGGAAAATGTTTGTTAAGGTCTTTTTTATGACATATTCAAATTTGGAAATTTTCTGAGTTCATTTACTATGTTTTTAAGCCTGATTTCTAGAATAGTGCAAAAACTACCGGTTCTGTCAGATTTCAAAAATTCATCATTTTCTATATGAGAACGTTTGAATCTCGACATGATGTTTTTTGATGATTTAATGTGCTCATTATGAGCTTTCAAATGAGATATTCTAAGCTTTAATTGGAGGTCATACAAAGGGAGAAATCGAGAGGGAGCCTAGAGACAAGAAAGAGAGTTCTAGAAAGTCAAAACTTGGTAAGTAAGTTAGCAAAGCTTGGTAAGCAAGTGGTCAAGGCTTGGGGAGCAAGAACTTGAGGAGCAAGTTTTAATTTGGAAGAATCTAGAGAGTCAAGAACTTGTAGAGCAAGCTTTGACTCTTAAACTTGGTAAATAAGTTAGTGATTTGCCTATAAATAGGCTTGGTCCCCAAGTTAGATCCTAAGGCCACAATTTAATCTTCCAAGACAAGCCAAACAAGGGCAAATAAGAAAATAACAAAAGACAAGAGGGGCAAATTTGTTCTATGCTGTTCGGCCACACTAGAGAGGGTACAAAGGACCAAAATGCCTTTTCACACAACAAAGAGATCCTAAAACACTTAAGGGTAAAATCGCATTTTTCAATTTCTGGTCCGAATTTCACTTTTCCAAGAATTTTCAAGTGAACCAATAACTAGGTGAGCTTAATGAGGCGATATCTAATAAATTAGTCTTGATATCCTTGAAAGTTCGATACCCAAGTTCGAATTCTAATTCATGGCCAAAATCGATCAATTGTGACTTTAATGTATCTTAAAGTAACGGGCGGCTTTTAGGAGTTACGCATATTCAACCCGTGGTTGATTCGATATCAAGTCACGTTTTAGTTTACTCAAGGTATGGTGACTTCAGTTGTCATGTAATTGAGAGGGTAAATTACTAGCTCCTAATGACACGATTATTAGGAATTGGTCTAGAGTTGTTTGCAATCTATACAATGGTCAAACGGAATCACCCGCGTTTCAATTGTATAACATTGGCAAATCGTTCTATGACCATCTCTTGATCAGTATATAATAGCCCAAAATTGTCCCTCGTCAATCCGTCACGCCTCGCACCTTACGGCAGCGCCACATCCCTACCGTGCTCGATTTGAGTGCGGCGTCTCAGGACACGCCGCCGACCCAACGCCTTAAACAGAGTACAAGACACATGCGGAAGCAATACGACACCCAAACAATCTAAAGTCACATAACCAAAGATAGTCACACAACCATCAACATGAACAAATATACACTTGCATTAACATCGGGGAAACATATACAATATTCATATACAGTCTAAGTATAAAAAATCAAAAGCAAATCAACGGCCACCACTGACAAAAAAGGGGTAAGTGGCCCAAGGGTCAGTCTACTACTTAGGGTGGGACTTTGGTCAAAAAGGTATTAGCCCTACCGATCTGAGACTAAAACTAAAACCTACGGTACCCAGTCTGGGTCGGAATCAGAAGACTCGGAAGATGAAGAGCTATTGGGCATCTCCTTCTCAGAATCTGATGAGTCCAGCTCAGACTCAGCCTCTGCGGCCTCCTCTTTCGAGTCCATATCCTCAGGCTCAGCCTCTGGTACGGGATCCTCCTCAATCGGCTCCGGCTTCTCATCACTTGGCTCCATCGGCTCCGGAACAGCGTCCTAGTCAGCTGGCTCCAAGTCCATCGGATCAAGCTCATCCACCTCGTATTCTACGGGTACACCATCAGAGCTCGCACTCTCATTAGCTCAGGTACCAGGGTCAGTCACTACTCCGTCGAGGCACTAGGGGTCCCTCGCGCCCAACTCGTTAAACAGGACATAAAAAGTTCGAAGATGACCATGCTCTCCGAAACTATCCCTAAAGCACCAAGCTACATATTCGTGGATCTGGTAATATATTTTTCCCACATCCACTCAAACTAAAGTATAGTGTCTAATATACGACTCCCCGTTCTCCACGAGGTGTACCGTCCTCGTCGCTATATTTGATGCGGAATCCCAAAACGTACCGGAACTTCAGGCATCTTTAGGATCGGGGGCCTGAAAGGTGGGGTTTAAACAACAGTGAGAATAAATCTCAGCGAGTAGGTTCCCTAAACCTAATCTAGGCTAACATGCACCTCCTAACGAACACTCAACAACACACTATCCAAATACAAATGACTTAGGCCTTCGGGCCCAAATCCAATACTTACCTGGCCCTGCAAGTTAGGCACTTTAAAAATCATAATAATAACATAGAACTCAATTGCAACACATACATAACCTCACTTGATCACAATGCATGATATGCATGTGCTCACACTCATGCTCATGCTTCATCAATGTATTTTCGCACTCTGCATTCTTGCACACATGCCATTTCTCAATTCTCTTCCGACCCGCGTAAAACGCATCAGGTCTAACTCACGTAAAATGCATCAAGTCTACCACGTCGAGATTGATCTCTGGCCCGCGTAAAACGCATCAGGCTCATGACACAAAATCCGCGTAAAACGCATCAGGTTGGTCATCTTCCGGTAGTCCGAGCATCGTCTCGCGTAACACGCTTCAGGACAGGTTCAATACTCCGCGTAAAACATATCAGGGCTTTATGTGATCGCACATTCACAATCACCAATTATTATCTAAACCCCCGTGTAAAACGGATTAGGGCATTTTAGGTGATCACATGCTCATGTCATTTGTGCACACTCATATATATACATGTTATGCCAATGCTTGAGATGCACACTCATGGCCACAAAGTTCACACTTGAGCACTCACAAATTTCACAATGAGCATTCAATTGTACAACAACACTTATTCAATTTACCACGCAACAAGCTCAATTCAAGATATCACAAGCCTAACTAATAAAAGCGCCCAATCCAGCCATGGCACAAACTTGGTACATAAAATCACGAAACTAGGTCAATGAAAATCACAAGTCCATGATCCCCAAGGCCCACCCTCAAGTCACGACATATAAGTACTCGACACGGCATCGAAACACTAACATCAATTCGTGTTCAATTCAACCTCCTCATGGTCCACTCACAAAACACTTGTCGATTTCCGCTAAGGACATGATTAATCAAATATGGCCTGGATCCAATCCACACTGAATCAGCCGTGAACAGTTCACTTTAGGCCTTTAATTCTCTTTCGAATCACCACATTAAGCTACAAAAATTCACCACGGAAATAGCCACAACTCGGTCCTCAATTCACACTCGCCAAATTCACATTTTCGCCTAAATCAAAGCGCCTATACACAACCACCGCACAACACTATATGGGCCATTAAACCTCAATTAGATTATCACACTAAGCCTGTAAAATAGCCACCAGATCGGTCCCTAACGCCCGTCACAATTTAACCCCTAAAATACCTTAATTTAACCTCTAAAACTCATCTAGAAATGTAAATTAGCCTAATTAGGGTTTAGGGTTGTACTCACTTGGATTCTTAAGCTTTAAATAGGGCTGATCAAGAGGCGAGGGTTGCTGAATAGCAGCGGTTCGGTGCTGGAACAGTGGCGGCGAGCGGCAGCTCCGGCAAGGCTCTTGAGCGGCCGAGAGAGAGAGCACAGGGGAGAGAGAGGGACACGGCGAGAGGGAGAGGAGAGGGGAACGAAATGGTGATGGTGGGGTTAGGTTGGCGAGGACGAGTGGCTTTGACAAGTAGCATTGGCGGCGGCGGCGGCGCTCCGGCGGTGGTGTCACGTCGCGGCCGGGAGGAGGAGCTCACGGGATGGAGAGGGAGGAGGGGGTACCGGCTGGTGATGGGAGGAAAATGGGAGGAGAGAGAGACTAGAGAGAATATATATAGACATTGCTAGTGGGATTTGGTGACCAACTTTGCCATAAAGACAATCTTGCCCCTAATCCAAGGGCTAAAATCAAGGCTTGCTAAAAATCCTAGGGGCATTATGGATCAACATAAGCAGCATTAGTAGACTGAAATACACCAATATAAAACCCTAAAATATTCCCCAATTAACCTCAAAATTTGGAACACCATAATTGGGCCTAGGGACAAAACTGTAATTTTCCGGTCTTAGGGCAAATTTTTCAATTTTGATTCTACTGATCCCAAATATGAGTGACCACATAAAAAATGACGTTGTCCTTGTAAAAATAGTCGTGTACGCCAATGAAACTCGACACCAAACTTCGGACTCAATTCCACAATTGATTTCGCTCAATTTGCGATTTTAGCGTCTCTCACTAACGGGCGGCTATTTAGGGGTTACGCGTATCGACCTAGAGCTACCCGAGTTGTGTCGATCTCGATTTCTCAGAGCACATGAGGATTTATTGCTAGTCCCAAGGGTCGCGATTGTCTGGAATAAGTTCGGGATCGTTCGCCGCGCGTACTCTTGGTCGTGCAAAATCACCAGCTATCTGATCGTACGTCGTTGGTCGAACCAAACCCGTCACTCTCCTTGGACCGGCCCATATCAGTACAAAATATTTTCTCGTCGCTTCTCGGAATCGGAATCGATTCACAGTCGAGTTCTTGGGTCCACATACCATTTTCCTAATTAGCCATTCTCTAATGGTTAGTATTCCGAGAATGATCAGTTCTGGGCGAGACTCACTAAAACGAAATGATAAATGATTATCTATTTTATTAATCCCGAAAGTGGGCGAATTCAGGACGTTACAACTCTTCCCCCCTTGCAAAAATTTCATCCTCAAAATTTACAATCTAGCCCGACTACTCAAATAAATGGGGGTGCTGACGTCGCATCACTTTCTCGCTTTCCCAGGTGGTACCTTCTGTCCTGTGGTGTTCTCAAATAACTTTGACCAGCGGGATCGTCTTGTTCCTCAACACCTGCTCCTTCCTATCATCGATTCGGACTGGTCTCTCCACGTACGACACCCTATTGTCCACGTTTATCACCTCATGATTCAGCACGCGAGTCGAATCCGGTTCGTACTTCCTCAATATTGACACATGGAAGACGTTATGAACCCTGCGATAAATTTGGGGGCAAGGCTAGTCGGTAGGCCAACGTTCTAATCCTTTCCAAAATCTCGAACAGGCCTATATACCTTGGACTCAGCTTTCCTTTCTTGCCAAACTGAGACAGCCCTCTCATCGGTGAGACCTTAAGAAATACATGATCGCCAACATGAAATTCCAATGGTCTACACCTTCGGTCCGCGTAACTTTTCTGACGGCTCTGAACTATTCTCAACCTTTCCCGGATAATCTTTACTCTTTCTACGTACTACTGAACTAGCTCTGGACCCGTTATACTTCTTTCTCTTATTTCATCCCAACACAATGGCATTCTGCACGCTCTGCCATAAAGTGCTTCAAATGGAGCCATTCCGATACTTTGCCGAAAACTGTTGTTGTAGGCAAATTCCACCAAATGCAGTTGTTCTTTCCATTTGCCCTGAAAATTTAACACACACGCTCTCAACATATCCTTTGGGGTTTGAATAGTCCTCTTAGATTGGTCATCTGTCTACGGATGATAGGCCGTACTGAATTGCAACTTGGTTCCCATGGTTGATTGCAGACTTTTCCAAAAATTTGCAGTAAATCGGGGATCACGGTCCGAAGTGATTGATACTGGTACTCCATAAAGACGAACTATCTGCCGCACATATAGTTCTGCAAACCTTTCTAACTTAAAGTCCTTTTATACTGCTAAGAAGTGCGCTGACTTGGTTAGTTTGTCCACTATCACCCAAATAGTCGTGTCTCCTCTGGCTTCTTGACAATCCTGTTACAAAATCCATTGTAATATGCTCCCATTTCCATTCTGGGATTTTCAACGGCTGCAACATTCCACCAGGCTTATAATGCTGTGCCTTCACTTGTTGGCACGTCAAGCACTCGGCTACATGCTTGGCCACGTTCTCTTTCATTCTGTTCCACCAATAGTGCTGTCGAATGTTCTGGTATATCTTTGTGCTGCCCGGGTGAATGCTATAATTGCTCTATGAACTTCCGACAAAATCCCTTCCTTGAGTTCCAAATCATCGGGCACGCACTGACGTCCTCGAAATTTAAGAATTCCATCCTCGGACACTTGGAAGTCCGGTTTCCTCTTAGCGTCATCCATACTCAAAATTTTTTGAATCTCAAAGTCCGTAGACTGTAACGCCTTAATCTTGGCTTGCACTTCCGGTTCAATCCTTAGCGTTGCCATTAGACTGGAGAGATGTCCTACCTCAAATTTAAATTCTAAGTCTCGCACTCCCTTTAATAAAATCCACTCTTTGACCATTAACTGCGCGATACTCAATTTCCTGCTCAAGGCATCCATTACCCGGTTGACTTTTTCGAGATGATACAGTATGTTATAGTCATAGTCCTTCAGCAACTCTGCCTCATATTCAATTTCTTATGCGAAAACAAATACTTAAGGCTCTGATGGTCCGTGTAGATTTGGAACTTTTCTTCACATAAATAGTGCCTCCAAATTTTAAGCACGAAAATGATTGCTGCCAGTTCAAAGTTGTGGGTCGGGTAGTTCATCTCATGAGGCCTTAGCTGTCACGATGCATAAGCAACCACTTTTCCATGTTGCATTAGCACGCATCCCAATCCTTTGAGCGAAGCATCGCTATAGATTTCATACCTGTTTGATCCTGAAGGAATCGTCAACACTGGCGCCGTTGTCAACCTCTGCTTCAATTCCTGAAAACTCTCTTCGCACTTTTCTGTCCACTCAAACTTAGTCTCCTTCTTAAACAACCTCGTCAATGGAATGGCTATTGCCAAGAATCTTTCTACAAATCTCCGATAATAACTTGCCAGTCCTAAGAAACTCCGAACCTCAGTGACTGTTGTTGGTCTCGACCAATCCTTCACTGCTTCAATCTTTACCGGATCCACGGAGATTCCTTCTCCTAAAATTATATGTCCAAGAAATGCTATCCGGTTCAGCCAAAACTCGCACTTGCTAAACTTAGCATACAGTGCATGCTCCCTTAGGGTCCTTAGAACCTTTTTCAAGTGTATCTCATGTTCCTCGGGACTCTTTGAGTACACTAGAATATCATCTATAAAGACAATGACGAACTGGTCTAAGAATCCCTTGAATACCCGGTTCATTAAATCCGTAAATGTAGAAGAGGCATTAGTCAATCCAAATGGCATTACCGTGAATTCATAGTGTCTATACCTTGTCCTGAAAGCCGTCTTTGGAATATCCGTGACATCTTGTCCTTAGGTCAATTTTAGAAAATATCGAGATTCCTTGTAACTGGTCGAGCAGTTCGTCAATCCTTGGGAGGGAATACTTATTCTTGATTGTCACTTGATTTAGGCGGCGATAGTCGATATACTGACCTCAACGACCCATCCTTTTTTTCGATGAATAGAACCCGGCGCTCCCCATGGAGACACACTCGGTTGGATAAAACCTTTGTCTAGCAATTCTGCATCCGAACCTTTAATTCTTTTAATTTTGACAACGACATCCAATAAAGGAGGCTTCAAAATTGGCTCGAGACCAGTGCCAACTAGATAACAAATTCCACTTCTCTTTCTCGGTGACAATCCCGGCAATTTACGGGTAAAAATATCGGGAAAGTTGCACACCAACGCTATATCCTCAAGCCGCACTTCTCACGCTATCGAATCAACTACACTTGCTAAATAACCTTGATGCCCTCACCAACAACTTAGTTGCTTCTCTCGATGAAACCCAAGGGATCGAGGTCCCTCTCGACTCCTATAAACTCAAATCTAGGGTGTCCAATCGAACTAAACTGAATCACCCCGCTACTATAGTCCATTACGACATTTTGCTTGACTAATCAATCCATACCCACAATCAAATCAAAATCATACATTGGCAAAACCACTAGGTCTATCCCGCTTTCTACGCCACCAATTACTATCTCACAATCCGAGCATCCTAACGATATGCATATCTTATACATTAATGGCGTAGTTACACACAATTGCACTTCTAACAAGGCAAGTTTTAATCTAGCCAATTTAATAAACTAAGCAGATACGAAGGAGTGTGATGCCCCGAATTAAACAAAACATATACTACATGATGACATAGAGAAACCATACTTATGACCACGCCTAGCGTATTCTCAACTTCCCTTTGCGCCATTGCGTACACTCGTCCTTGTGCGGTGGCTTTGTTCACATTAGTCGGCGGTGGATTCCCGGTCGATTCCCAATTCGAGGTTACGATAGTTGCATCGGAGGTCTACGGTCTTGTTGTTAGGGGCAATTCCTAATATGATGATCCATACTTCCACATTTGAAGTAGGCCCCAAACTGTTTTCTTTGGAGGTTCGGCTTTTCGATATTCTTCTTGATTGGTGGGACAAATCGCGATTTCCACCATTGGCTTCTTCTCTAGGCGACAATTGTCCCTAGCTAGAGGTGAACCGCGACCTAAAAGCGGCTGCCCTATCTGTCGATCTTTCTCTATAGATTGCGACCCGCTCGTACATCTCATTATAGTCCTTGATGTTTAGCGATATCATCTAACTTCTCGGATTCGATTTCAGCCTATCTCGAAATCTCCTAACCTTGTCCCGTGGATCCTCAACCATCACAGGTGTGAACCTCAATAGTCTCGCAAATTGCCTTCATACTAATCCACCGTCATTGATCCTTGGTGAAGCCTCATGAATTTGCTAACTTTCTCTCCTAGCACTCTCGGAGAAATACTTTCCGTAAAAATTCTCGAAGAATGCGGCCTAAGTCAGGCGGTACCTTTGGGAATACTACGCCCTTGGTGGCCTTTCACCGATCATTTGCATTCTCTTGCGGTGATACACGCTAAAGTCACCATCTCGAATCGGTGCATTTTTGGCACATTAAAAGCTTTTTCCAATTCCTCCACCCAATGTGGTGCGACTTGGGATCACCTTTCCTATTGAACTTTGGCGGTTTCAATTTTAAGAATTGCTCTACCAACTTTGACATCGGCCTAATCACATTCCTTGGGTCACAGGCTGAATTCTCCTTATTTCCCTAGTTCCCATTATTTCCGATGTTCCCATTGGCCCCATTTAAGCGGCAACAGCGGCGGACTTGCTTAGTGGCGACAATAGTGGCATCTCTCTCTTAGGCTAGTCTACCTCCCGAATTCCGGCTTCCTCAAGAGCCCTTAAAATCCCATCTACTCTTGGGTCCTCGGCAATCCTTACTTGCGGTTCTACATGGCCCTGCTCACGACCTCGACCTCTACCTCTACCTCTACCACGGCCTCAACTTCAACCTCTTCCTTGGCTACTCATCTTTTCAATTCGCACGCTCACCTACACCGCTATAATTCTATTCAGAATTAGAGACTTAAACCAAGCTAAATCGGTCTAAGGTCCTAGGCAAGGAACTCAACACAATAGCGATCCAAAGAACCATAAACAGCACAACAACTCAACCACAAAGCGTACAACAGCACAACAACTCAACCAAGGGGACTCGCGTACTTACCTCAAGTCTTGCCCGTGCACGTGCATTTTCTTGGTCAATTCATATAAGCACTCAATCAAAATATGAGCGGTCGGGAGGTATACTTAGCTGCGAGGTCACCCTACTAGCTACCCAAGGTCATCGCTTCCTTATCACTCCGGGGCTTGACTTAATTGGATCGAGCTAACCTTGCTCGATACCAAATCGAATGAGGGATGTCATGTCTCGCACCCCACGGCGGCGCTTACATCCCTACCGCGGTCGATTCGAGTGCAAGGCCCAAGGATGCGCCACACCGATCCAATGCCTTAAAGCAGTACAAGACACATGCGGAAGCAATACGACACCCAAATAATCTAAAGTCACATAATCAAGGATAGCTACACAACCACCAACATGAACAAATATACACTTGTATTAACATCGGGAAACATATACAATATTCATATACAACCTAAGTATAAAAATCAAAAGCAAATCAACGGCCACCACTGACAAAAAAGGGGTAAGTGGCCCAAGGGTCAGTCTACTACTTAGGGTGGGACTTTGGTCAAAAAGGTATTAGTCCCACCGATCTGAGACTAAAACTAAACCTTACGGTGCCCATGCGGGTTGGAATCGAGAAGACTCGGAAGATGAAGAGCTATCGGGCATCTCCTCCTCGAGAATATGATGAGTCCAACTCGGACTCGACCTCTTGGCCTCCTCCTTGAGTCCATATCCTCGGGCTCGGCCTGGTATGGGATCCTCCTCAATTGGCTCGGCTCCTCATCACTCGGCTCCGCCGGCTCAAAGACAGCGTCCCGGTCGGCTGGCTCCAAGTCCATCGGATCGAGCTCATCCATCTCGTATTCTCTGGGTACACCATCGAGCCTCGCACTCTCATCGGCTCGGTGTACGGTCGGTCACTACTCCGTCGGGGCACTAGGGGTCCCTCGCGCCTAACTCGTTAAGCAGGACATCAAAAGTTCGGAGATGACCATGCTCTCCGAAACTATCCCTAAAGCACCAAGCTACGTATTTGTGGATACGGTAATATATTTTTCCCACATCCACTCAAACTAAAGTATAGTGTCTAATATCGACTCCTGTTCTCCACGAGGTGTACCGTCCTCGTCCGCTCTATTTGATCACGGAATCCCAAAAGCGTCTTGAAACTTGAGGCATCTTTAGGATCGGGGTCCGAAAGGTAGGGTTTAAACAACAAAGTGAGAATAAATCTCAAATGAGTAGGTTCCCTAAACCTAAACTAGGCTAACATGCATCTCCCAACGAGCACTCAACAACACACTATCCAAACATAAATGACTTGGGCCCTCCGCCCAAATCCAACACTTACTTGGCCCCGTAGGTTAGGACACTTTAAAAATCATAATAATAACATAGAACTCAATCGCGACACATACATAACCTCACTTGGTCACAACGCATGATATGCATATGCTCGCACTCATGCTCATGCCTCATCAAATTTTGCACTTTGCATTTTTGCACACATGCCATTTCTCAATTCTCCTCCGACCCGCATAAAACGCATCAGGTCTACCACGTTGAGATCGATCTCTAGCTCACGTAAAACGATCAGGCTCATGACACAAAAACCGTGTAAAACGATCAGATTGGTCATCTTCCGGTAGTTCGGGCATCGCCCCCTAGTAACACGCCTCGGGGACGGGTTCAATACCCCGTATAAAACGATCGAGGGGCTTTATGTGATCACACATTCACAATCACCAATTATTATCTCGAACCCTATGTAAAATGCATTAGGACATTTTAGGTGATCACATGCTCATGTCATTCGTGCACACTCATATATGCACATATTATGCCAATGCTTGAGATGCACACTCATGGCCACAAAGTTCACATTTGGGCATTCACGAATTTCACAATGAGCATTCAATTGCACAACAACACTTATTCAATTCACCATGCAACAAGCTCAATTCAAGATATCACAAGCCCAACTAATAAAGGCATCCAATCCAGCCATGGCACAAACTTGGTATACAAAATCACAAAACTAGGTTAATGAAAACCACAAGTCCATGACCCCTAAGGCCCCCCCTCAAGTCACAACATATAAGTACTCGACACGGCATCAAAACACTAACATCAATTTGTGTTCAATTCAACCTCCTCATGGTCCGCTCACAAAACACTTGCCGATTTCCACTAAGGACATGATTAATCAAATATGGCCCGGATCCAATCGACACTAAATCAGCCGTGAACAGTCCACTTTAGGCCTTTAATTCTCTTCCGAATCACCACATTAAGCTACGAAAATTCACCACGGAAACAGCCACCACTCGGTCCTCAATTTACACCCGCCAAATTCACATTTTCGCCCAAATCAAGGCACCTATGCATAGCCACCGCATAGCACTATATGGGCCACTAAACCTCAATTAGATTATCACACTAAGCCTGTAAAATAGCCACCAGATTAGTCCCTAACGCCCGTCACAATTTAACCCCTAAAATACCTTAATTTAATTCCTAAAACTCATCTAGAAATATAAATTAGCCTAATTAGGATTTAGGGTTATACTCACTTGGATTCCTAAGCTTTAAACAGGGCTGATCAAGAGGCAAGGGTGGTTGAACAGCGGCGGTTCCGCGCCGAAACAATGGCGGCAAGCGGCGGCTCTGGTGAGGCTCTTGAGCAGTCGAGAGAGAGAGAGAGCATGGGAGAAAGAGGGACACGACGTGAGGGAGAGGAGAGAGGGACGAAATGGTGATGGTGGGGTGAGGTTGGCGAGGATGAGCAGCTTCGGCAAGCAGCACCGGCGGCGGCAGTGGCGCTCCGGCGGTGGTGTCGCGCCCGCGGCCGGGAGGAGGAGCTCACGAGATGGAGAGGGAGGGGGGGTGCCGGCTGGTGATGGGAGGAAAATGGGAGGAGATAGAGACTAGAGAGAGTGTATATGGACATTGCTAGTGAGAGTTGGTGACCAACTTTGTCATAAAACAATCTTGCCCCTAATCTAAGGGCTAAAATCAAGGCTTGCTAAAAATTTTGGGGGGAATTATGGACCAACAAAACCAGAATTATTGGACTGAAATACACCAATATAAAACCCTAAAATATTCCCCAATTAACCCCAAAATTTGGAACGCCATAATTGGGCCTAAGGGCAAAACTGTAATTTTTCGGTCCCCGGGGCAAATTTTCCAATTTTGACTCTACTTATCCCAAATATGAGTAGCCACATAAAAATGACATCGTCCTTGCAAAAATAGTCATGTATGCCAACAAAACTCGACATTGAAATCCGGACTCAATTCCATGATCGATTTCGCTTAATTTGCGATTTTAGCGTCTTTCACTAACGGGCGGCTGTTTAGGGGTTACGCGTATTGACCTAGGGCTACTCGAGTCATGTCGATCTCGATTTCCCAGAGCACACGAGGATTTATCGCTAGTCCCAGGGGTTGTGATCGTCCGAAATAAGTTCGGGATCGTTCGCCGCGTGTACTCTCGATCGTGCGGAATCACCCGCTATCCGATTGTACGTCGTCGGTCGAACCAAACCCATCACTCTCTTTGGATCGGCCCATATCCGTACAAAATATTCCCTCGTCGCTTCTCGGAATCGGACTCGATTCACGGTCGAGTTCTTGGGTCCACGCATTGTTTTCCTAGTTAGCCATTCCTTAATGGTTAGTATCTTGAGAATGATCAGTTCTGGGCGAGACTCATTAAAATGAAATGAGAACTGATCATCTATTTTATTAATCCCGTAATTGGGCAAATTCAGGACGTTACACAATCCTTATGGTCGAAGTATCAAACCATAGTCAAGTCCTTTGGTCGTGCGTGCTTAATTTCTAATCGGCTTTTCCCTAACTGTTAATCTTCTTATGAGTAATTAATTCTGAGCGAGATTTAATTAAAAGTGCATCGATGAAATATTCAGTTCACAAATTTCGAAAAAGGGTCAAAATTCAGAATGTCACATTGTCGGTCGAAGGGCATTTTCGTCCTTTATTTTTAAAAATTTTTTTCCCTTTTTTATTTCTATTTTTCCTTTTTTTTTATTTTTCTTTTTCCCTCTTCCATTTGCCGATCATTGTTGAGCCTTATCGATAGCGGCGGAGTTCACTAGACTCTAGCGAGGGCCGCCCTCGCCCAGCTAGCCCAGGCGAATCTAGCGAGGAACGCCTTCACCAAATTGGATGATGGTCGCCCTTGCCCACCCAATAGAGGGTGATCCTCACTTAAGGTTGGCGACCTCTGCTAGCTATCAACGAGGCGCGACCATAGCTGGGGGAGGGAAAAAGGAAAAAGAAAGAAAAGAAAAGGAAACGAAAGTTAAAAAAAAATCGAAAAATTAAAAAATATATATTTAGAATTTTTTTTTACTAAAAGACTCCTTCTCCAACGGACGGAATAGTCACATGTTGGCCGTTTGGCCAAAAGTCCTTATTAAAGATAATTTGGCCACTTCATGCTTTTATTTGAATTCTTTCATATATTTTTTATTGGAAAATAGTACAAATGATTATGAACTTTGGTCTACCGTGCAATGTCATCGTGAATTTTTAATTTGTTCAATGTGGTCTTTGAATTTTGGTCAAATGTAAAATGTTATTCTTAGATTTTTAATTTATTTAATGTGATCCTTGAACTAATGGTAAATATTCAATTTAATCCTTAAACTACGTGAAAATGAAACAATCAGAAAGACTACATAAAACATTTAACTATAATTCAGGGACCACATTGAATAAATTAAAAGTATATGAATTACATTACATATCAAGCTAAAGTTTAGAGATCATGTTGCAAAAATTAAAAATCTAGCAAAGACATTGCACATTTTACCAAAATTTATGAACTATTTGTGTTATTATCCTTTTTTTAGGAAAAACGACATAAACAGTCATTGAACTTTTGATTTGTTTAATATAGTCTCTGAACTTTAACATAATATGCAATGTGATCCCTCAACTTTTAATTTGTTTATTGTCGTCCCTGAATTTTTAGTACCTATTTAATTTTATCCATAAACTATATAAAATATTTAATGTAGTCTTTCCATTAATTCAAGTTCAAAGACGATATTGAACATTAAATGTTCAAGGATTACATTGAATATATACCAAAAGTCCAAGGACTATATTGAACAAATTAAAAATTCATGGACCAAATTGAATATTAAGCTAAAGTTCAGGGACTACATTGAATAAATTAAAAGTTTAGGAATCACATTACACATTGGGCCAAAGTTTAGGAACTGTTAGTATCATTATCCCCCTTTTTTTATTATCTCGTCGCTAATTCAAGTTCAAGTTGGAATTGTTAGCTAACAACTTAAGACAGTACCTATTTGCCCTTAACATTCAACTGTCATATAAAATCCTACTTTACTTTTATTTTGTTACCCCTATCAATATTCGATTTATTATTCTGTTTGCATGTGCTAACACGCGATTTTTCAAGGAAAAAATTATAACTTTTATTTATTTATTTATTTGGTTATATTTCTCTTTTCCCTCACATATGATAAAGCAAATTAAAATTTGCAAAACAAATTTCGAAAATCAAAAGATGCTATGATCACTATAAATATACTAGGACATGATGACGATGATGATATCGCTAACTCATAACAATAAAGTTTCAAATTTATTCCAAACTTTTATTGTAACCATTGAAATGTGTAAAATAGTTATTCTATTTCTCATATATCCTTCGTTAGCTAGTCAATTAAAATGATCATGGCTATTGGCATGGCACAATTATGAACTCTTATAGGTTTCGACACTATAAAACATAATCTAGTCAAACTAAAAATGGCTAATACTACAAAAAAACAAATCCTAAATCGGTCTACCTATGACAAATTTATGCCAAACTAATTTTTTGACCATTAAAAACCCTAAACCAGTACACTTGTGACAAATTTACCCTCCGTCAATTTTCATTAAATTTTACCATCAAATTGCTGAGTTGGATGACATGTGACAGTTGAAAGGTATACTAGTTTGAGGGTATAGGTGTACTAGTTTGTGATTTTTCATAGTATTAATCCAATTTAACGGAAACTAACGGAGAATAAATTTATCATAAATGTAACGATTTGGGGTATTTCATGGTCAAAAAATTAGTTTGAGGTAAATTTATCATAAGTGTACCAATTTAGGGTTTTTGGCGATTAAAAAATTAGTTTGGAGTAAATTTGTCATATGTGTATCAGTTGAGATTTTTTTATGGTCAAAAAATTAATTTGGGGTAAATTTATGACAAGCGTATCAATTTGAAGTTTTTCATGATATTAACCATTTAAATTATAATATATGAAACAAAAATAAATATTTTTGGAATTAAAAAGGCTAATTATGATCATATAACAAATAAAACGAAAATATTAATTATTTTTGTGCTAATTCTTTCTAAAGATTATAACTTTTTTTTAATCTTTATATGTTTTTTTTTTGTAATTCTAAATTTATTCTAGCACATTTGGAAGCAGAAGGATGTTTGACTAAAAAATCGAGGTAAATTACAATTATACCCTTAAAAATCCACATGTTACGAACGTGCAAATGCAATGATAGACAGCGATTAAAGGTGGATATGCGCACTATTGTGAAATTTCGTGAGGGGTTTTGTGTAATTTCCCCTATTAAAAAAATGAAGATAGGAGATGTTGCCTAGAGGACCTTGTGAGTAGAGTACCGGATACGTGTAAAGGTTGTTAGATATCAAATCGTGCAAATCCGACAACGTGAAAGATTCTAGTTATATTGTTCCACGTGAAAATACAGTATTTTTAGGTTTGATCAAGTCTCAGACGAATTTACTCATAAATTCTTTTTTATCGTCCACGAAAAAGGAAAGGCTTATTTGGGTGTGTTCATTTCGCGAAAAATGAGTAATTTGAAAAATATTTTTTGAAAAATGATCGCATATATCTCTTACAAAAATAAATGAACAGAAAATTTTTTCATCGCTTACGAAAACAGTTAGGCCTAGATTGTTGTCAATAATCAAAACTTTTTTTGTAAACTAATTTTTTTAAATGATATAAGCAATTATTTTTTGAAAAATATTTTCTAAATCAATCATTTTCTGTGAAACGAACGAATCCAATGCTTTGTTTGTTTTACGAAAATTGTGACGTTTCTGGAAAATATTTTCTATAAAATCATTTTTCAGGAAAATGATAATATTTTGCAGTGTTGGGCTACAACCTAAAAATGAAGTGGAAAATATTTTCTGCCGTTTGGTAGGGAAAATCTGATTTGATTTTTTTTCGTGCACTCCTTTTGATCACTTTTTTCTGTTCTTTTTTATTTTCTTTTTTGAAAAATTCGATTCGATTCTTTTCTTTTCTTTTTCTTCTTTTCTTTTCCTCAGTCGATCGCCAGCCATAGCAATGGCTAATGACCGGCCACAAGCGAGAGACGAGTTCACTAGCCTCTGGCAACGCTCAAGTGTTGCTGATCAATGAGGCAGGAGTGTTGCCGATCTACGAGGCAGGAGTGTTGCTGCCCTCTAATGACACTCGAGCATTGTTGATCAGGCGAGGCCAAAGCCTCACTAGGCAGTGACACTTGAGCCTTGCTAGCCTCTGGTGATGCTTGAGCCTTGTCAGCTTGTGGCGAGGCTCAAGCTCCCCTGTGGCTGATTGAAGAAAACAAATAATTAAAAATTATAATTTAATAAATATAAAAAAGTAAATAAAAAGAAAATATTAAATTAAATTAATTAAAATGAATGGTGAAAGAAAGAAGAGGGAAAATGATTTCCTCTCCCACTTTTGAAGGTGGTTTTTCGATTGGCAGAAATTTTTTTCCTTAACTTATTTATTTTTCATGAACCGAACACTAGAAAATCCAGAAAACATTTTTCTGGAAGTTATTTTTGACTAAACGTACGGAGCCTAACTATCTAAAATGATGTTGATACCGGAATTTTTCGTCCCAAAGATCATCATGCACATTTTAGAAATTAGAGGTTTTTCTTTCGGGTCAAAGAAACTAGGGATTAAATTCGTCATGGTTGTTGAAATCCGAGTCGCTCTCAAGCATTAAATTTAGTAGGTTAAAAGCTGACAGGCCGAGACAAGGCCTAGCCGAGGACAATCCACAGCATGGGCTCGGCCCATGGCCGATCACGTAAAGTTCATTTAAGCCTCCATTTTGTTGCCCTTTGTCTAATTAGGGCATGGAATCATACCTGTTTTGAAGGATTGTATTCCGAATTTATGGCTTATTGCTTTTGGTACCAAAGTACCTCGTCGCCCTCGGAAACATATTATCGCTCTAGGCAAATGCAATGGAGTTAATGCGACAAACGATTATGACCAAAAGAATCTCATTGCCTTTACCTAAGGTGTTACAAAGATTTTGTCGCTTTAGTGGTTGAGCAGTCGTTGAAATGACTCAACTACACCACATCAAAACATCTAGGAATTTACTGCTCATTCGGCAAAACGTTTAACGCTGTTGGTGTAATTTTGTCTTTCACTCGAAAAAACGTATATTTTTAAAATATCCGAGTAATTTATTTTAATAGATTATATGCCATTATGATATGCATTTCTTTTGAAAATTACTTGTAATTAACCTGTGTGTAAAATCCTTTTGAAAATTGTACCCAAGGCAGAGTAGTGACCGGTCGGTCCTGGCACAATGTTAGAATTCTAGCTCTCTAGAGCGGTATCTTAGTGATGCTCGGGCCCCTTTGAGGCAGCACTAGCACCTGATATGTACTAAAAAAAGTACAAGTAAATTAATGAATTTAAAAGTTGACCAATAAAAGAGTACCGAAAGAATTTCGTGGGATGCTAGTCTTTACCACCATAAGCGGACCCTCGAACTAAAAGACACTAGATTTCGTGCAAAATTGACCAGTAGTTCAAATTGAACTAGGTCGTTAGATATCTTTCACTAATTGGTAGGATGTAGGTTCCTGACTGAGCTAAGTAGATCAATGGCAACTTTAGAAGTACATTAAAATACGCATCACTTTAGTAGATTACGAAAATCTAGAATGTAGAAGATTTTAGGAACCTGAGATGCTATAGATTGATCTTAGGATAGATTAAACTTAGGTTCACAGAATAATTGGTGCTACAAACAATCATAAGAAATGTTGACGCTACCATATCTTGTAGAATGATTTTAGTTTGTTAGGGAAAAAGCATTGCATGCACACATCCCTTTTGTTGCATGTCGGGTATATGAGATTTGAGCGTCGTTAGAGATTGGGAGATTTAAAAAGTGCTTTGATACACATTTTCGACAACGTGATTTTGTAAACTGAATTGAATTACGATTTTAATGACTGACACTATATTGAGTGAACTCATGTCCCTCGCGGAAACCAATCTAAACGAAGTAGGTTTAGCAAGCAATACATCCTATAATTTGACTATCTCGATTTAACTAACATTTTCTTAATTACACATGCCTTTTGCGGCCCTACCATTGTTCATGCCGTAGATTTTTAGAGCTACTTCTTATCCATGAAGCTAACGCATTGCTTCATTACTAATTTTATTCGCCAATTTTCATAAGTCTATCATTGGTTAGTTAGGGTGCGCATAAAAATCATTTTATTTATCTACTTTTCTGATCCCAGAAACAAGTTTATAATAGAAATCTGTTTGATAATGCAATTTCATTTTTCTATTTTTAAAATAAATTTTTATTTCAAAATTAGGTTTGGAACAAAAAGAAGAAGTAAAAATTTTCTATTTTTCTATATTTGAAAGAAAGAGAGAAATAAAAACTCTTTTCATAACTCGTCCTCGCCTCTCGTCGCCTGCTGTTGACCCCAACTGGTTGGCCGCCGCCTGCCGATCATCGCCTCTTGTCAATCGCTGCCTGTTAATGAATGGGAAAGAGTGTTAGAGAGAGAAATTTTGTATTGTTATCAAATGTGTATTTTTATTCAAAAATTCATCAAAAAATTTTAGAAAATCTATTCTAGAAATAGAACGATTATTGTTTGCGCTATTAATGATCAAATGTATAGGAATTGAATTTCTGTTCAATCGTTTCCTTCAGGCTAAGCATATACTTTTCTTTTTTTATTATTATCATTTTATTTATTTTTGGCCCTTCTCCATGAGTAGGAAGACAAATCATGGGTGACATCATTTTCAAATTGGAACAGTCATGATTTGACCTGACCATTTGCATCACCACCTCCATATGTCCACCACGAAAATTCCAGAAGGCAATTATGATCTTTTTTAAGCCAATCAGAAATTAAAGGTGGTCAAAGTCTGTCAAATTGTAATTGGGATGGTTTGTTTTGCCTTTCCTTCCTCCTTTTACGAGGAAGAACCGGAAAAAGATACGGAAGATTAAAAGTATTATTTCATATGTTTTTTTATAATAAATATGTATTTTATATGTTGTAAAATCCATCCACCCGGTGGTCATCTGCTCGTGATCCTGAGCATGATCTTAAAAGGCTCAAGGAGAAATAGGAGAAGAAACTTTCCGATATGATGGAGTGATCTTTCTGAAAATTATCTTCGTATTTTCTCTTTTCAAAAAAGAAAAAATTTGAAAGGAACTTAATGGCCTCTTGGGTGATAAAGGTAGATATCATGTCAATTTCGGTTGGCTATTACTAAATAGACAAGTATAATAGCCTCCCAGGATTAAGATGACAAGAGGGGTAGTCAACCTTCTATAGATTAGCCTATGCTTCGTACAGTGTCCTTAAACCGACATTCTAACCAAAACCCCTGGTTTAGAGACATTTTGCACATTGAAGTGACTTTTATATTTAATTTTTTTATGTACTTTTTTTTGCTGATTTTTTGCAATTCTCAATATTTGACTCTGAATGAACATGAAATACCTGCCATCTTTCAAAATGTACTAAACACTGACCGATGTAATTATGTATATTTATCTTTACATATATTTAGAATTTAAATAATATTTTAGATTCAGTTTGTTTTACAGAAAATAAATCATATTTCTAAAAATAATCGCTTAAAAAATATTTTCATTATCGACAGCAATCTATATCTAAATATTTTCATGGAAAATAATTTTTATTTTCATTTATTCACTTTTATAAGAAATATATGTGGTCATTTTTAAGAAAATATTTTTTAAATAATTCATTTTCGCAAAATAAACAGAGACTTAAATTTGAACAGAAAGTAGAAAGAATTTGAAACATGCAAGACTACGTCAGTACAGGTGATTCAAGTTTATTATCTAGTTGATGGTTATTTGTTAGGCTAAGTTAGAGGGATCTAATAGTTTACTGAGAGAGAGATCATTTATGTACTTAATATATGTATTTGCCAAATTTTATATGATAAGTACTGCTACTGTAAGTGAATATAATGATAATAACTTCGTATCGGGCGTCACTAGCAATTCAGATATCTAGACTATATTGCCACATCATTTTATAAGAAACTTTTGGTAAGAATTTTAATACCCCTAACTTGGTAAAAGTTTTAAAATTTTAAAGAATTTGCTATATCACTAAACAATATCTCAAAACCTAATATATTTTTTTTTGGACAATTCAAAATCTAATATATTAAATATCAAATGTGAAGAAAGTTGATAGATGCGAAATACCTTCATACTTTTTCAAGTACCTTACGGCAAAAAAAGAACCCAGTAACGTTTCTTTATGTTTTCCTGATAAAGTTTGCACCATGCTCATATATAAAAAATAAAACATCATATTTTCCTTTTCAAAGCAAAACGCTTGAAAATATTTTAGAGCGTTTGGACGTTAGAAATCCCAAAAGTGGGACGGAATTGGAATGGACGCATCCTCAAGTACACAACTAGACACACGGTAACTTTTGATCCAAGGGAATCGCGGTGCCTACAGCATCCATATGTACAACTCTTTCTGAGTGCTATATTACCTATAAAAAAGGTTCGTCTGAGTTTGCCAACTCATATAGACAGATCAAGAAACACATGTTATGAAACTTTAGTACTATATTTCCAGATGTCATCTTCAGCAACACCTTTCCTTGGCCTTCGACAGCAAAAGAGGCAGAGTTTTCCGTAAAAATCTTTTCCCCATTAATTGGTTCAAGATTTGCAAATAGGTCCTTGTTAGAGCTTATGTGCCTAGTGGCACTAGTATCAATCCACCATTCCTTTGGATTGGACCTAACTAAGTTTACTTCAGAAATCATTGCAGAAAGGTTTATGTTTGACACGTCTTGAGCGATGCCACTCACCATATTCGTCTCATAATTCTTCTTTTTCGGAAATCTGCAATCTACAGATCTATGCCACAATTGAAACATTTTCCTTGAAACTTGTTCTTGGAAACTCCTCATTTTAGTCCCAACTTTGGTTTGACAATCTTCTTGTTCTTGTGGCTTTGTCTATGCTCCACAAAATTTACCTTAGCTGTATTAGGATTGAACCCTTTGCGTTCAGATCCTTTGTTGTCTTCTTCGATTCGGAAGTCTAACAATTAGCTCTTCCAGGTTCATTCCCTTTCACTTGTGCTTGAGATAGTTCTTGAAATCCTTTTACCTAGGAGGTAGCTTTTTAATAATAGCGGTCACTTGGAAGGTTTCACTCAAGTATATTCCTTCAGCCTGAATTTCATGCAAGATCACTTGAATTTCTTGCACTTGACTAATCACGATCTTAAAATCCACCATTTTATAGTCAAGGGATCGACCGACAACAAATTTCTTTACTCCGGCATCCTTTGCTTTATATTTCCGGTCCAAGGCTTCTCATAACTCCTTTGCTGTCTTTTTTGCACAATAGACATTATAATGAGTCATGTAAGCCTTTCATGACATAGTTCTTACATAGGAAGTCAAAGTGCTTCCATGCTTCAACAGCGTTGAAGGCTTGCTTATCCGTTTCTCTATTGGATAACTTAGAAGCTTCCTCAATCAAGAATCTCGCAAGATTCAAAGTTGTTAAATAAAACAGCATATTTTGCTGCCACCTTTTAAAGTTCAATCCGTTGAACTTTTCAAGTTTCTCACCATAGTGGATAGAAACCGCCGGGCAGTTGGACAATTAAGGCATTGGTAGAGTCTTTAGTGATGTTGTCAGCAGCCACATCCACAACTTCGTTTCCAGTAGTCATTTGAATTTTAAAACAACGAGTTGGGATCTGTTTTAAGATTGTTTCGAAATTCAAATCGGCATTAGTATAAATATTATAAACAATATATAATTGTAAAAAAACGAAATTGCAATAACAAAGTTGGAATCTATACTAATGAATACCGAGATCTGTGTTCAACATAGTTTCTTTAAAACAGATTCGTTCCCTCCAGTACGCGATTGAGGTTTTGCGAATGTCTGTTAATAAATCAGGCCCACTTTTTCGGTCATGCAATCGTGTACACGGGATGTGCGCTTGCGCCCAAGTTTCAAATTATCGGGCATCGGATTTGCACCCTCCCTGCGCTTGCGCGAGAGGCATAGTGTTTGTGCTATAATAGTTACCACTTCAAATGAGTGTAATTGTATATAAAACACTCCATAGCCTTCTTTCTTTTCCAATGGGGACTAGTGTTTTTCACTTCCCACTTCCAACTCAAGGGTGTTTTTTGAGCATCAATTTCTCATTCATTCACCCATCAATTTATCCCATATTTTCAACACAAGAAACACATGTTATGAAACTTTAGTACTATATTTGCGGAGCTTAGTGTTTTGATGTCAGTGTGACGAACCAAGTACAACGATGCGCATACATGGAATGCAACTGCATGGGCATCATCGTGCAGCCAACGCATAAAATATTTTCTCTCTCTCGAGCTTGATTTATTTGGGTGATCTGAAGTTAGAGCATCACATTTTGCAGGTGTTGCACAAATATGTTGAGCATTATCCCCCTAGAGGCAATAATGGTTGGGGACCCCCCAAGCCAAGACTTAGTTAGGCCCAAGTTACTCGAAGTGCAAAACTGGGTATTGTTGCCCTCTAGCCAGATTCACTTTAATATGTCGAATTTTAGATACCAATAAATTTTTGGACCCTACTCAGATCTGCAAGTACGAGTTCGATAAAACCACGTAAATAAATATATATGTATAGAAAAAGTATGAAACAGTGACCCTATAGCTGTCCACATCCTCCGTTCTTTTACCCGGTGGGTGATATCATTTATTCTCTCCCTCGCCTTCGAACAGTATCAAGAACACAGACATGCACAGCTCGTAGCAGTAACGCGAAGCGAAGTTCATTTGAGCCTCTGCCTCTGCCTCTGCTTGGTCGGAGGAGGCCATGGCTGTGGACGGCAGAAGGAAGATGATGGCCTTCATGGCCGTCGTCGTGGTGCTCATCTCGAGGCTAAGCGCTACGTCCAGTGACGTTCAAGAAGCAGCAACGGCGGCGGAAGAAGAAGAAGAGGCCGACCGCATAGCGTCTCTTCCCGGGCAACCGAAGGTCCCGTTCCGGCAATTCTCGGGGTACGTCACCGTCCACCGAGCCGCCGGTCGAGCCCTCTTCTACTGGCTCACCGAAGCCTACTCCGATCCCGCTTCCAAGCCTCTCGTCGTCTGGCTCAACGGAGGTCTCTTCTCTCTCTCTCTCTCTCTCTCTCTCTCTCTCTCTCTTCACTGTTGGATTGCATGGCACATCGTTTTGTCTTCTTGTCCTTTTCTCCAACTGTTGTCAGCTGGAACTGGAACTGGGAGTGAGTTCTATTAGCTTGTGAGATTCCATTTTTCTTCCTCAAGTTTCTCCATGAAACCCACACCCAAACAAGAAAGAAAAGAAGTAGAGTCCTCCATATCTTGGCAAATCATTGATTAAGCGAGAAGGCATATCTCTCTTATCCCCCTTCATCATTTCGATTCTTCTACTTTCGAACACTAAGACTTGCGAACTACAAGAACGACATGCAAGTCAAAAAGAAAAGAGAAAGAACACTCTCGCATCGGCCAAAACTGATGATGTTTTCAACCTTTTTTGTCTTTGAGGGGGGTGGGCATGGCATTGGCATGTACTGAAGTAAAAGAGGCCATACATGACCTAACTACCTATCATGTAAAAGGAAACCCATTACGTGCAGAGAACCTCTCTCTCTCTCCCTCTCCCTCTCTCTCTCTCTCTGTCCCGCATTTCTTACTGGTCTCACGCAAGGCAGAAGCTGCAGTGAGAGTTCACAGAAGAAATTCAATGCTTGAAAGCAACCATAAACAGCCTCAGCTTTTATTACTTCCACACACACACACACACACAGCCCCTCTCATCATCTCATCATTAATTGCTCTCTCTCTCTCTCTCTCTCTCTCTCTCTCTCTCTTGTGAGCAAGGCTTTGTCAGCGAGTTTTGACGCCCCCATCAATGTCTATACGGCTACACAATTTTCCAATCTGCATGTGCTAGGAAACCCTTGAAACTCACTCCACTATTTAATGGCTTGGAACTCACCGAATTCCTACCTTTGTTCCCAATACCATCTCTTATCTTCTCAGTACTGCTGCCCATGGCTCTTTTTAAGCTATGGTAAAGAGAAAAAGATTGAATTTTTAAGGTATCAATTACACACATCATCTGAAGAAACTGATATTCTGAAAATTGAATTATGATAAATTTCCAAAGACACTAGTTAGAGCCTCTCTCTCTCTCTCTCTCTCTGAATGTGTTTTGTGGACTGTTGTCACTTAGCTATGGAGGTTCGCGATGTTGACTAGACAAGTCACTTTAATACAACAGCATTAATCATCACGTGGCCGGGCCATAACCCATCATTGTGTTTCTAATTTTAGGAAGATGTAATGTTAAACCAGGGCAACAAGTCGATAAATGCTTAGGAGATGAAAAGAAGACTATTCTTGAGAAGATATAGGGGGGGGGGGGGTTCACTTAATAATGATGCTCTTTCTTGTGCATGTCCGTCCTAGTTTAGCAAGTACAGTACTTCTAGTTTTACCGTACTCAGGATATACTGTGCAATGTCACGACATGTCGCCGTAGTTAAATTCAAAAACATCTCGACACGTCGTAAAATTGATTGCTAGTTAACTGCTCTTGCTCGACTTGGACTGACAGGATGCACACATTTATTGATCCTCTTAACGGATAGAGATGAGATTGGATGAACCAAAGCTTATATGTGTGTGTGTATGTGTTGTCATGCATACATGTGTACATATACTTGTGGACCTTTGGTATTCTCCTTCATTTTGGAAATTATCTTGATTCATCCGGCAATTGCATAGTGTTATGTGATATTACTCCTAATTGATGTTGAAAGCAATAACTTCGTTTGTGCAAGAACTAGTTCTGCTCCACCCAATTCGTCCCCCTACCGAAAAATATCCAGAGATGAACTGGACCTACCATATGCTTTGCTCAGTGAATACTGACTATAAGCACACTATACAAATATCTTCTCAAAAAACGAAAAATGTATGTCTGGAAAGAGATTGTTGCATTTGATGAGCGTGATTTGTCGAATCCATGAGGCTTTTCATGTGTATTTTACTTATGGATAGTTGCAAAGCTTGTACCCACGTATCGAATACCATCCCGCTTTAGAAACCTACAACCTGTATATTGAGTTTTGCCACTTTCATGTCGAATTGCATTCTCACAAATTCTGACATATAATTCTACCCTCCACCTTTTCTCTCCTACCGCATCATCGGCTTGCCGCCACTCTTGGCCGGGCCCCTGCTGTAGGGTTTGGACGGAAACGTGTCCTTCTGGGTTTGAAAGATATGTCAAACTGAAGATTTTTTTTAAAGTGAGGATGGTTTTTGACACATGGTGCAAACTTCAAGGTAGTTTTTGCAATTTTCCCTGAATAAATGATTTGGCGATATAACTATAACGGAATCGGCTTTCTAGTATATGAACAAGACGAGGCATACGTAGATATAAAGATTATGAATTGGATTGCTTATGCAATGTGTTTGATATGTTGGGACAACCACACAGGTCCTGGTTGCTCGTCAGTGGCATACGGCGCATCCGAGGAGATTGGGCCGTTCCGGATAAACAAGACGGCCTCAGGCTTGTACCTCAACAAGTTCTCGTGGAACACCGAGGCCAACCTCCTCTTCTTGGAAACTCCCGCCGGCGTCGGCTTCTCCTACAGCAACCACTCCTCGGATCTCCTCGACACTGGCGACCGCCGCACTGGTACGGCTACTCCCTTCATTTCTCCCATTTCCTAATGAACCCGGCTTGATAATTCGTTAACAAAAACACGCGCATTATCTGAATCAATGGTGTCTTTTGGCATAATGATGATGGAGAGGCGACGGGCAGAACTCGGGTAGGACCCGAATTTTGGAGGGTAGCGGGTTAGCTAGTAACAGGGTCAGTGATTGGTGGGTCCAAAATGGAACGTTGACTCTACTTTTTAGCATTGGCCCAATCGCATACTAGTTCACCTCATACCAAATTAAGACCTAAGGGGGCTTCATTTATAAAAAATCATTGTGGATTTGATAGAACTTCTGGTCGGGTCCACATTCGACCCGGTTCCATTATCGATCCAGCACCTCTCTTTGTGGGCATGAATGATTGCAATTGAAAAAGGAAAGAGAAGGTAACAACAATTAGCTACTTCTTTGTTAAAGGGGGGTAGTTCGAGATGAGAAATTGATGGAGGAGATCTTTGGTTTCGTGAAATTCCAGATATTTCTCATTAGGGAGATAAAATTTCTTTAAATATGTTTTATTTTTTGTAATTTTTATGTGGGTGAAATGTGTTTGGGCAGCTGAGGAATCATTGGAGTTCTTAGTGAGATGGATGGAGAGATTTCCAAGGTACAAAGGGAGGGAGGTGTACTTGACGGGGGGAGAGCTACGCGGGCCATTACGTTCCACAGCTGGCCCAACAGATTATGGCCCATAACTTGAAGCCCAAACACTCCACCATCAATCTCAGGGGCATTATGGTACTTTCCCAATCCCATCATTAGCAAACATTTCCTGTTTTTGAGTTCATTCTTCCATTGGAAAAGGGTGATTTTTTCTGCTTTGGATGGAGAAGGTCTAGCGGAAAATTGATTGATCAATCGAGGGGCTATAAAGTTTTCATGACTCAGTCCTAATTACGAAATTAGTAACATTCGTTATTTTTTGCGAGTGAAAGTAATTTTGAGAATTGCAGGTAGGGAATGCAGTAACAGACAACTACTACGATAACATGGGGACGGTGACGTACTGGTGGAGCCACGCAATGATATCCGACCGGACGTACAAGCAGCTGATGAGCACGTGTGACTTCCGCCGGCAGAAGGAGTCGAATGAGTGCGAGTCGCTCTACTCCTACGCCATGGACCAAGAGTTTGGCAACATCGATCAGTATAATATCTATGCTCCCCCTTGCAACTCCTCCGACGGGTCCGCCGCCGCCACCATGCGACAGTCCATTCGTCTCCCTCACCGCCCCCATCACAGCAAGGTGCCCCCCCTTCCCTTCACTCGTGTGTTGTTTCGTTTGCCATGCACAATTGTGATTGATATTTTGTTCAGAGCATTGAAAGTTGCAAAATAATATATTAATTTTGCTTAACAAGTTCTGGTAAGCCCTCATGGTCAGCCCAGTTGTTTGGAAAGGGTCGGAATTTCCCGCTTTGAAACTGGAGGAAACAAGTTCAAACCTCACCAATTTTGTGCAAATAATTCAGATCTAGGCCACTTGCATAAGTTAAAGGCATGAATTTAACCGGTTCACGCAGCTCACATTATGTTTTATCGGCTTTCAGATAGTCGAGTCTCTGTGTTCGTACTCCTGGATTGTCCAAAGACTGTCCAAAGACGTAAACATGTGTTACTTAGCAATGTTTAACATAATCCTTAGTATATGTCTAGAGAACCAATATCTTCATATGTGTACTGTCATATACATAAATAAAAATTAAATTTATAGCACTAATTATGAATTTGATTATAAATTATTATTATATTTAAGTTACATTTATCAATCATTCAAATTCAAACTATAAATGATAATTACTAATTATAAATGAAAATTCAATATACGATGATTTTATCACAATCAATCAACCAATTTGTACATCTACTTTTTCATTCAAAACAGAAATGGAATTATGATTCCTCCATCCATTCTATTACGGTCATTCTATTTTGAAATGTCCATTCCAGTCTCATGTTTTAGCCAAATGAAAAAAGTCCTTTTTGTACCAAAAATGGGTATAAAGAAATGGGCATACCATAAAATGCCCATTCACTTTTCATTTTACAATAAATTTGAAATAGTTTTCTTATACTATCACATAATTGCACAGTACTATAATAAGGCATGATTCAAATAAATGAAATTGAAAATCGTATGTGAAATTTATCGAATCATTATTCTTACAAACAAACATATCAAGCGTGTACTGCGTATGTTGTTGCGTGGACGCTGTGTGTACTCGCAATGACATATGAAGCTTGTTTTCCTTCTCAATTCACGTGTCTGTTCTGTATCTGTTCCAACATTATTGTACACAACAGTAATAATGTAGTACTGCTAGTTCTATTACTGCACACTGCAGAAATTGCTGAATTTTTCTTTTCCTTTTTAACCATTTTGGAATATTCCTAATTCATTATTTTCTGTGGTCCTGAGGTCTAAAATTAAGTATTTTTTACCCCTTTTTATCTATGGAAAAAAAAAAGATTTTGAGGCAGATATCTGGATACGATCCCTGTACAGAGAAATATGCAGAGACATACTACAACAGGCCTGATGTGCAGAGAGCGCTCCATGCCAACACCACCAAGATTCCCTACAAGTGGACTGCTTGCAGGTTCAATTTGAATTGCAGCTGTTTTTGCTCCTTTTGAACAAAACGAAGCATAATGAAGTGATTGATTGTCAATTTGTCATAGTCCAAATGGAGAATTGTGACAATGTGTTCTGTTTCTGATGGCAGTGAAGTGTTGAACCGAAACTGGAACGACACCGAGGTCTCGATTCTGCCCATCTACAGGGAGATGATTGCTCGTGGCCTACGAGTGTGGGTCTTCAGGTTGGCCGGTTTATCTCTTCTTCGTCAACGCGTATTCGTGCATCATTTCTTGTAAATTTCAAGTTGACATTTCCATTTGTCCCCTTGAAAAAACGAAAATGATTGTAGTGGCGATGTGGACTCGGTTGTACCCGTTACAGCCACGAGATACTCACTCGCACAGCTCAAGCTGGCGACCAAAATCCCGTGGTACCCTTGGTATGTCAAGAAACAGGTCGGTGTCACCCTTGACTTACGAAGAGAAATACTGCATGTACGAAATGTTTGATGAAGACCCATATGCTGTATGATTGATATTTGTCCATGAGACCAATCAATTTAGGCACTGATGTGGTCATGTAGGTGGGAGGGTGGACAGAGGTATATGAAGGGCTAACGTTTGCGACGGTGAGAGGAGCTGGTCATGAAGTCCCTCTGTTCAAGCCCAGAGCCGCTCTTCAGCTTTTCAAGTCCTTCTTAAGAGGAAAGCCGCTCCCAAAGTCATGAACTGAGTGTTGTCAGTTGACTTGCTGCCACTTTTTATTTGCTAGTTACAAGGGAAAAACCAACCAGAGAGAGAGAGTTGATTATTCATTGTGGTCATTACCAAAATGGAAGATTTGTTCTGTCTGTGTCGTTTCTTCTTCCTGTTGGCACATCAGTCTGACCCTAATCCTTCTTTTATTCCTTATCTATAAACTACTTTGCCAAGTGACTGAATGCTCATTTATTTTACAACGGTGGCATCAAAACCCAGATCACAACAAGACTCATTAACTACAATTACTGTCATCTAAGGGGTATAGCTGTCACGTTTCGCAATAGGTACCTTCATCTCAGATCCGGCGACCGCTGTTTGATACGGTTCAGCTTTCCCTTGTATGGTGCCAAGTATTTTTCAGTCTAACATATGAATGAATCGTGCTAGTCGCTTTGATAATGCAAATCCCCCCGAGCTTTGCCGCGTACAAACTTTTCAACATCATCGCCCAAACCAATTTCCAAGTAGACGGTGACCTCCCAAACACATAATTGTGTCATCAAGACAATTCAGAATGAAGATGAACAAAGGACAGCAAATCATATTATTGGCGGACAGAATGACAATTAAAGAAACCATATCCCCAATTCCAAGAGCCAAGCAAGTCATAAAAACTAATGTACATGTAAAAATCCCCATGCCGTCTGGAAACTAACAAAACCATTTCTAGCCTCAACGAAACTCAGCCACCAAGACGACCGAGGAGCAAGCATGACTCGGGTCAGAAGCTGGCAACATTCCTGTTCCTCCGAAAATGAGTTGGCACCACCAGCAGTTCAAAGAAAACTTCTGTCACAACCTGCTTGCCTTTACAGGATACACATGGAGTAGCAACATGGTCAATCCATCCATTTAACTGTTGAAGACGGACAAATCACACAGCCCAAAATGGTTTTTGAGTTGTCACTGTAGTCGAATTGCTGCCAAGTGATTCTTCGCTGCTTTCGTCGGGGTCATCATCTTCATCCCCATATTCCATCAATTTGACCAGAGTATCTGCAGACAACAATGTCAAAACCTCGTGGGATAGACTAAATTGAAGTAGAGCTAATCCAAACGGAAAATTAAAAGTCAACAACTTTAACACGGGGGAAGCAATGAGGAAATTCATCCTTTTTTAATCTTTCTGAAAGCAAAACCATTGAAATCTACAATCAAATCAGGGGTTCAGGATGAAACTACCAATTTTGTAGCCTACCAGGTATAATCTCAGATCTTGATTTGTCCAAACTCCCTGCCTTATCATGTACTTCCAGACTAGATTTAGGTGCAGTAAATTTTGAAGGGGGGTGGGGGCATGCTTTTTAGTGGAGGCGGTGGCATTGCGTTTGATAATGGCAGTATTAACTTCTTTGGAGGTGGCATGGTTGATATTTTTTTTGAACCCATGTCTAACTCTGGCTCACTCAGCTTTAAACATGCTGATTCCTGAGAAAAGGCATGAAAAAAATGGCAACATTAGCTCAGACAGAGAATGAACTTCTCTTGAACTTATATGCCACCGGTCCCTGAACTTCATCCCTCACCTGTGTGTGTTACTGCCGCATGCATACACTACTCAAATACAATTAACCATCACAAGGTACCCTCTAAATACACTATTTGCGCTCATTCTCTAGCTGTATCGACACAAGCACTAACCCAAGGAAAAATAATCCATAAATTAGAATAGCAAGATAAGGAAAAATGTACTTAGCCAGCTGCTCCTGCATATTCTAATCTGCATCCAGATGCCAATTTCTACCAGGACCATCTAGTCTGAGCTTCCTTGCTGATTCTATGGACCAGCGGCAGCCAACAGTGCTCTCAGCTTATACAAGATTTAAAGCTTTACTCACATGGCTAGCATTAATCAGCAGTGACAAATAACTCTCCCTTCAAAGATCAACTTAAAAGGGGATGATCTAGTACTAGCTACCAAGATGTCGTAGCTTAAAGAAGAGCTAAAACAGAACAGCAAGACAGAAGGTTCTCAAAGTGATTTCTTTAATCAACTCGTCTCTGCTATTCTATTTAAGCAAGAAAAATGCTCTCCACCAGCATTTCAACAGGTTAATTGCTTGTCAAAAAAAGGTCCTTTCTACAAAGCTACGCGGAACCGAGTGTCATCGACTTGCGGAAGCTAAAATATCAATAAAGTAGCAAAACATGAAATGCATTTCATGAGAAGGTGCAATAAATGAAGGAGATCAGTTCCAGGCTGGAAATCAGTTTGCAGCTGTCCATTGAACTCTCCAAAAGTAAATACCCTGTGACACATAAATCCACTGTTCCTACAACAGGAGTCCAGTATCTGGCAGTTCACTTCATAGAAGGTCAGAGAAAATACCTGGAATATCAAACATTAAAAGTCAGAGGAAAAAAAAATATAGATCAGTAAGCAAAAACCCATAGTGCCGCAAGAAAACTCGAAGTGATGAATAAACATCAGCAGAATAACCTGTGCATATAAATGTAAAAGCAAAAGCATATGGAATGAAGACAAGTATAAGCACATTATCAATGATATGAACCCTCCTTACCCATGGCAGTTCAAACCATCCATCCATGCAACAAAGTCACGCTTATGAACATCAAGTGAAAAAATCTCTTATAATTACACACAACGAGGGACCCCCATCTATTATAAGCTCAGTTTTTGTATTCAATTGAATTCACGTCAAGCTGATTTTACCCCATTTTCCCACATGATTTGGTTTAGAAATTTCAAGGCACTAATCTATACACGGAAGAGTCCATAAATGGCATCTAGTATCTTCACAGCAAAAAGCAGTCTCAAGAATCCGCTTGTACCTGATAATTTGGCGCTGGATCCTTATTACCGATTGGCAGCTCCTGAAACTTCCGCCTCGGTGGAGGCCTCTTCTCTTTCTCAAAATCAGGCTTAGAACTCAGCTCAGACATTACGCTTGCCAATGCTGGTGCAGAGGCAACGGAAGATGTGACAGAAGTTGACTGTTTAAGAACCAATGCAACTTGTTGCAAAGGTGTGGCTTGAGGATATATTCCTTCATATCCACTATATCTCGTTCCACCAGTTACCAAAGGCTGGGAATGGTGGACCATGTTTGGTTGAGTCTGAACGCAACCTAGCACTCCCCCCAGACATTGACACTGCCCCTTGAGTGAAAACAGAACTTACCCCATGGACCATTGGTGATGAAAGGGGTGGAGATGTAGTAAAGCCACTAGTAGATGTCAAACCAGCAGCTGGATTTGTACTTTCTGTTACCTCACTTCTAGAACTGTTTGATCCCACCACCAACTGCTGAGGAGGTGGAACAGCACCATACACCTTAGAAGATGATACCCTGTGCGAAATTAGAGCCAAAATGGTCACCATGATCAATCAAACTGTATATTACAACATAGTGTCAGGAATAAGAAATTGGTTCCATAAAGGTCCAGATAAAAAATGTTTTTTTAATTTATAAAAGGGAGGTCGATAGATCGAAGGTTAAAGTAACATGCAGCATGAAAAAGAATTTTCGCCGTGAGTGACAGCCGGTTAACATATCTAGTGTTTTAGGTTACAAAGGAAGAAGGCAGTCTATAATTCTCACGACGAAAAAGGGGGAGAAATTTAAAGCTACTCGAATTGCACTTTTTAATTGACTAATGTTTGTCAATGAGCATATCTCTAACACATTTGGGAGCAAAATATGGTGCATACTCATTTATATCTGTATAATAAAAAAGAAAGGAAAAGGAAAGGAAGAATTAAAATAACACATGGTAGAACACAAATGAAGTCTAGCAACAAGAAAAGAAGTTCTTCTGAGTAGTTCTTTCATTATTTGGAAGAAATAAAGCAAAGAAAAGGTAGAGGTAGCACCAATTGGCAGCAAATATTGGTCTATGTCAAAGCAAATTCAATGCAGATTTTACAATTTGGTGATACAACACATATCATCGAATGCAGCATTCAGAAGAAGCATGACAACTACTAAGACACATGCCAAAGAATGGAAATAAAATCAGCTAAAAATACTTAAATAAGCAACACGGCCATAAAGTGAAGGTTATCCAATAAATACAGCATAAGTCACTGACTAACAAATCCTTTAACGTTCTGAATCAATTGATGCAAACAAGCTCAAGAAAAGGAACAAATGCTCTCGTTGACTCTCTCATATGTAGAGCATCCGAGCTGAAGGAATGTCAGGATACTCTAATTCCAGCATGATCAGACCACTTTTTACCTGGAGCCACCGCATTCTAAACTGATTGTATCCAGGAGATTTTCAGCTAGACTCTTCGCACTTTCAAGGCTCTTTGCGTTATTACTGGACAAGAATAAATGCAATGGCTGCTGTCCTTCTGCAAGTAGTTAGGATGGGTGTCACTGACAAAAACCCAATCATCACAAAATGTTGAATCATGACCCGTATAGTAGACAATGCTACCTTCTCCATGCAAGCTTTCAGAAGTAACAGAACCACGCCCTCTTAGTAAGACAGTCGCGCCTGTTTCATTCATAATGTGATTTATATATTGGTCCTGCAAATACAAACGAACCACCACCAGCAAAAAAACAATCTCTCCCATTTGCATGGAGAAGTTAGAGAAAGCTTCAGACATTAGAATCTTTCATCATCATAATATTCAGTGTAAACTTTAAATCAAAAAATAAAAATATAGCAACAAGACAATGCAGTGGCCTACTCTGAAAAGGCAATACTGTGGGTCAAAAGGCTACTACAATGATGCCAACATTTACCAGACCTAAACATGAATCCACAACTATCACTATTCTATTGTACCCTTAATTTACTTGATATCATTTTAGTTGTAAAGATTGTTCGCTTTTACCCCTTGGGCTTTCCTGCCTACATTTGCCTGCTAATGATAACCATCACAGTTACGACTTCCAAACACTAAATTCAAGCTAAAGCTAAAACCAAAGACCCATAGAAGTAAGAAGCCACAGCCTTCTAAGAAAGCTCATAATCATGTACACATGAACAAGGTACTTTCGGGGCTCAAACTTAGCTCGATTACATGATCCTAACAATCTATTCAGGACAATTTTATTTCATACTGAGTTGTTTTGCGAAAGTTGAGATTAGGCATGAAAGATAAAGTTCCTTCAGGCTCAAATAGAATAAACATCTAGCAATGACTTCTTGAATGAAGTATAATTTAAGTGTTTTGATACAATTGTAACTCAAATGGTCCTTCCAAAGGCAACTCAATGTGGTGACAGAAAAGAGAAGCTAGAATGGAACAGAAAGTTAATTTGGACTCACATTTGGTCCACGAATGCGGGAAGCAATGTTCCATGATGGGTCCATGTCAAACCCCAAATACACGCATGTGCTCAAAGCTTGAGAAATCTAAATCAGATAGGGAGTTCATATATTCATAGATCATGGAAATAATGCAGCAGAAGACAACAAGGAGATGATACAATAGATTACCACCTTAACTCCCTTGTCAGGATAGAAGACAGGCTGCGAATTTTGACCCTGTTTCAGCATCTCTTCAATCATGGCCGCTGCACGATCAACAGCTATAATTCGTTCAACAGTCTCTTTCAACTGTAAGGAGTCAATTTTGGTTAACACAAAGTAGAACTTGACATGCAAAAACAGAAAGCCTTACAGAAAAGTAAACAATAGGACAGAAGCAAATACAAAACCTAGAAGCTAATTATTTTGACAAGCTACAGATTAACCATGCACTGCCACAATAAAGTTCAACAATTCTTCCATGCACTTCTCATTAGACGATTGTTTCTTCATTATAGTTGTGTAATAATTCAATAATAACCAAATTTCTCCCATGGAACTTTTTCACATCTTCCTGACAGAAACATGAAACTCTCCCTGATCTACTACACTACCACATGAATTCAGGTGAGAAAATTTTTCTAAACCAGTAGAAAGAAAATGTCCATTGTGGAAACCAAAGGGTATTAATACCTCTCAAAAGCCTGTTATGCACCTAAAAGAACCATAAAAATTGAACACTGATGTCCTCATGGAAAAATAAACAGTTTGAACATCTGAGGTCAATATCTGGTGAAGTTATAATTCGAGGTCTAGAAGCCCCAGAACCAAGCCAAAAATGTCTGGTTGATGGAGGACACAAAGAAATGGATGCTTAAACACTAAGAGCAGCTTTAAAAACCAAAACCTAATTCAAACACAATTGCTGTTGTGGAAGACAATAGTTTAAGTTCAACCTGAATTGATAATAATGGGGTCACCTTTTGGTTCTCAATCTCATCTCTAAACACGCAAGAGATACCTCACGAACTTGGAGTGTTCAACAACTAAATGTCCTACAAACTTAATCATATTCTCTAGAAACATGTTGCTGTGCAGCAAAATAAAAAAGAATGCATCTTACATGAGCGCCAGCAGAAATGTGGAGATATAATGGCTTTCCACCATCAGGTAAGGCATTTGGCGGCCGATATTTTCCCCTACAAAGAGTAATCACCATGTAAATATTTAGAAAGGAGTACAAGTTAGCACTAATGTCGTTTTTAATTCTATTGGTGAACTGCATACCTAGTCGTCACCACGGCTCCAGTGCAATTCTGAATCTGCAAGACAGATGGACATCTTAAATTACTCAAAAGATCCATGGAAAGAGAGGCAAAATTACAAGGCATGCAAAAGAAATTAAATCTTATTACCTCTTCTTGTGTTTGACGCTTTGTGAGCTTATACCGGACAGCAGATTCAGCATCATTTATTACAATCTCCCGAGCAATCACCAAGTCTTCTTGCACTTTTTGCTAGATAGAAAACATGTCATCACCAAACAAGAAATTACTATAGACAGACGCCAAAAATAAGGGTGACAAGAACAGAAGGAAGGAGTGGAGAGTATAGTTCAGCAGGAGAAAAAGTTTCCAGGATCATAGTCACACAGCAATAATTATAATCTATGAGCTCATAAATTGCCCATGCACAGCAGAAAGTGTCATTCTAGCATCGCAGGTCTAGGACTAAGTTATTCTATGAACACTTCAAAAAGCAGCTCACTTGGTTTAATTTGGGAGCAACCACAGCACTCTGCTGCATCAGTGCAGCTGAATGAAGTGCATGGGACGCCGCGAGGTCATTAGCTGGAAGTGAATTCATCAGAAGCCCAGCAGCGACCGGCGCCACCGTCACGACGGCAGTCCCATCAAGAGATCCCATGTTCGCCAACGGAAGAACACCGGGCAACGCCAACCCAATCGAAGCCAAAGACTCCGCTGGCTGATCCCATTTTCTCTTCTTTCTGCAACACCCGGTAAGGCGCGGCGGAAACATTGAGCATCACGAGCAACGTCGATAATTCAAATCACTCGCGCACCAAGAACAAGGCAGCCAAACTCCATCAAAGCACCCAATGGAAGGGAAAAGGGTTTAAAAAAAACAAGGGACGTCCAATTTGCCACCATAAAGCCTCACACCCAGCAAGCCTCACTCTTTTGCCTCCCACGCAATCGAGGGCTAAACTAATTCAAACATCACGCGATTCTTGATCATGACCCACAAGGTTGTATCGAACAATCTTGAGGCAAACCGATCGAACATGAACAGACTGCAACGGAGCCCCAGCCGCAGCACACAGCGCCACAGATTACGACCAATTAAGCGGGGGAGTAGTACCTTTGCCTCGTCTGCGATTCGTCGGAAGAAACCCTAGGGGCGCCGGCGCCGTCCGCCGTCATCCCCAACTTCGATGGTCGGATCCCGACCGTGCCGACCTCAGTTTTCGCGAATCGTCTGCTGTCCCACCGTGCGCGAGGTGATGGCGGTCGTTGGGTTTATGGCTCTTGGGGTCGGATGAAGGATTTATGTTAAAATTATTATTATTAAAATGCGATCAGCAAACGAACAAGCTGGAATAGCTCAGTTGGTTAGAGCGTGTGGCTGTTAACCACAAGGTCGGAGGTTCAAGCCCTCCTTCTAGCGTTCGTTGACTCGTTTATTTTTTTTCAACTTCCCTACCTTTATGATCCAGTCCCCTCTTTTTACCTACTACCAGGGAAAGTTAACGTCATTTTGCTAATTTACTAAAAATGGGAGAAAATGAATATACAATTAAGTTAAGGAAAACTACTATTTACTGTCGAAAGTTAGGAACAAAATAAGACCCTTAAAATTTATGACAGCATAATGACAATTGCCGCCTTTTAAAGAAATGGGTTAATACCACAAAAAACCTTTCTAGCGTTCATTGACTTGTTTATTGTTTTTACTTCCCTACTTTTATGATCCAGTCCCTCTTTTTACCAAGGAAAGTTAACGTCATTTTACTAATTTACTAAAAATGGGAGAAAATGAATATCTTTGTTAAGTTAAGGAAAACTACTATTTAGTGTCGAAAGTTATGAACAAAATAAGACCCTTAAAATTTATGATAGCATAATGACAATTGCCTCCTTTTAAAGAAATGGGTTAATACCACAAAAAACCCTTCTAGCGTTCATTGACTTGTTTATTGTTTTTTTACTTCCCTACTTTTATGATCCAGTCCCCTCTTTTTACCAAGGAAAGTTAACGTCATTTTACTAATTTACTAAAAATGGGAGAAAATGAATATACTGTTAAGTTAAGGAAAACTACTATTTAGTGTCGAAAGTTATGAACAAAATAAGACCCTTAAAATTTATGATAGCATAATGACAATTGCCTCCTTTTAAAGAAATGGGTTAATACCACAAAAAACCCTTCTAGCGTTCGTTGACTAGGGGTGTCAATGAGTCGAGTTGGGTGGAGTTCTACTAGTGTCCAACCCAACCCGAATCATACGTGTTTATGTTCTCTCTGACTTGAACCCAACCTGAATCGCATAGGACCCGTACTAAAAATCCGGGTCGGTTCGGGTAGGGTTGGATCGGTTTTGGGTTTTTGGTTATTTTTTCCTGTGGGTTTGCCAAATCAGCAAACCTTTTTTAATGCTTCTCGATGACATCATGAGTATTTACACCTATCTTCCCTGATCAACACAGGCAGACACTCTTTAGATTGTGATGTTGAATCCTTGGAGTAAGATTGCAATTTCACACTGCTATGTAATTTGTCAAGAGTCCTCCATGTAACCGCATAAGGAGCTAGACCATTCTTCTTCATTTCACTGAGAATATGAGAAGCCTCTCTTTTCAATCCTAATTTACAGGCTTTATCAATCAAAATATTGTAGCAAAAAATATTCGAAGAAACCCCAGAGTCTACCAGTTAATAAAGAAAATGACAAGCCTCGTCCAGATCACCTTATATACAAATTCCTTTGAGTAGGGCCATACACGTAGTTGTCACGCATTTGGGATGGCCAGGTAACATCGTGCCATGACCTCTTAGCTTTGTCTACTTAAAACAAAAACATAGACCGGAAGGAGTGTTAACTTGGAAGAGCCTAGGCGGACTGTGGCGAGCTCGTCGGATTGGAGCTTCCTCAGGGAGTGATGACCAAGATGGAGGCGTAATCAACCAGGCAACAAAAGGGGAGACCGAGATGGCCTCGATTGAGGGGGCGGTGAGGGTAGGAGATGATGGGCATGCGGAAGGAGATGAATTATTCTATGAGAGAGAGTGTACCGTGAATTAATACTTAGTGTTATGACCCGAACCGAACCGAAACAAGTCACAATACCCATTTTATAATTGTACACCTAAACATAGAAAGACCTGAACCGAAAATATCATAAATCGGTACACCCGTGACAAATTTACTTTCATTAGTTTCCGTTAAATTAATCGTTAAATTGTTAAGTTGGATGACACATGACAGTTGATGGGTGTGCTAGTGTAGGGTTTTATCCCTCTGTTTTTCATAGATTTTTCAGTTTGTGATTTTTTTTGGTATTAATATAATTTAATGGAGAGTAAATTTGTTATAAGTATATTAATTTGAGATTTTTGGAGATCAAAAAATAGTTTGGGATAAATTCGTCACAAGTATACCAGTTTTGGATTTTTGATGGTAAAAAATTTAATTTGAAATAAATTTATCACAAATATACTAATTTGTGATCTTTCATAATATTAACCCTAAAGAAATTTACGAAAGGATATTTACAGGTAATTTACTATCGTCGTGAGGACAATTAAAAACAATAAAGGAAAGTTATCATAAAGAGGTAATTTAATGGGAGGTTACATACCATGGGACCTCAAATTTACGAGAACATAAGGAAAATTACTATCAATCTTAAGGAAAAGAACGAACAACAACAGAAAGATACGCCAACACTAAACTTACGAGATAATGGGAAAATTACTGTTCTTAGAGGACTAGGAAGAAATGTTACAACTTAGAGGTAGTTGACTATGATTAAAAAAAAATGAAGCTTACTATTTTGAGATAATGACATAAACAGTCCCCGAACTTTGATCAAATGTGCAATTTAGTCCCTCAACTTTTAATTTGTTCAATATAATCCCTAAAATTTAACCCAATGTTTAATATAGTATATGAATTTTTAATTTGTTCAATGTAGTACTTAGACTTTTTGTACGTGTTCAATGTAGTTCCTATTACATTGAATATTTTCATATAATTTAGGGACTAAATTAATCATATACTAAAAGTTCAGGGATGAGGAACCACATAGTATATTGGGTTAAAGTTTAAGGACTATATTGAACAAATTAAATATTCAAGGATCATATTGGATCGAAGTTCAGGGACTGTTTGTGTCATTTTCCCTATTATTATTTGAGGTAGTTCATGAACCCCATAGGAAAGTTAATTGCAATGTGACAAATGATAGGACCCTCTAATTTGTTGAGCTAGAAAATCATTTTTTTTATTCTAGTTCTAAGGTGGTGTCGGGCCAGCTTAGAACAATGGATTTTATTTTAGTTCTAAGGTGTTGCGGGGTGTTGCATCTGTATTTTCATTTCGAATAGAAAAATGCAGATGCAATCCAAATCGTGATACGAAAGAACAATAGATAAAGAGATGATCTCTAGTTTCAACTTCTTGACCGCACAATTTACAAATAGGCTCACATGCAACACCCCGCCTTCTGAGTTGGTCGAGTCAGTAAAACATTATGCAAACACTTCCATAACAGAATAATAACTATTTGAGGAAGAATTGAATGCCATGCCATTTTCCATTATTGACATTGGGATATCATCAAGTCTACAAATTGAAGAAAGTTCTTTATGGGCGCTAACAAGCTCCACAAGCATGTTGTAATGAGATTGACTGTTATTTTCGTCAAGAATCATTCGAAAGGAGTGACAATGAATCTGCTCGTTATGTGAAGAGGGAAGGTAAAGATGATATTCTCTTTATGTGAGACAAGGAGAAGGTAGATTTTTGTGTTTCTTAGTGGAAATAGCAACCGATCTCTCAATATGTTTAGGGATAATTACTTTAGAAGTCTTAGAATTTATTACGAAAATACAATTGAGTTTTAAAACTTTCAAGAAGTGCAATTAAGTCCTAAAATTTATCACGAAAGTATAATTAAGTTCCAAAACTTTCAAAAAGTGATCTAAAACATTTCAGAAAGTGGATAAGAAATTGCAGCTTGTAGATGGAACTAGAAAAGCATACGGGACATTCTTTAGAAGCTTGGTAGGTGGATTGATTTATCTCACGCACACTCGGCTGGATATTGCATTCTCTGTCGGTGTTGTTTCCAGGTTCATGCATAGTCTGACAAGGCATCATCTCGGAGCGGCTAAAGAATCTGGCGTCACATCACTAGAACAATCAATTACAGCATTTGGTACAGTCAAGTGCCAAATTTCACATTGAATAGCTTCACGGATTTCGACTGGGCAGAATCTTTAGATTATAGAAGAACACTTAGGGAACATGTTCACTTTGGGATCAGGAGCCCCTCACGGAGAACTCTAAGAAGCAAGCAACCACGACATTGTCATCTTCGAGGCAGCGTATATCGCCGCTACACTTACAGCAGACCGAGCAGTACGGTTATGAAGACTGCTTACTGATCTTTGTTGAGAACAGTGGGAAGCGGCTGAGATTTTTTGCGATAACCATTGCGGAAGCTAAGCGATCGAACAGTAAAATTGACAAAACAAGAAAATAAATCAGACACCAGATTTATATGATTCGGTCGTAGTGACCTCCATCCACGGTAAGAGCAATACGAAATTTTACTATAAATCAAGCAATATAAGGGAAATTATAAGCATACTCGAGTCACTCAAACACTTTAAGTGTTTTTCAAGTCCCAAGTACATCCAATAACTCATGCAGTGTTTAGCCCATAATTTCTCACGAAATAATTTTTCAATCTTGCAAATGAATTATACACAATTCGCTACAAACACTTGAATTCTTAGTATAATTCCACGAACAAAACCACGAACCTACTGCCAAGCACCCAACACCTATGGATGATCCAAGGCACTTAGAGAGGAAATGGTGCTTCAAAAGGACTGCATCAACAACTGCCACCAAGACTTTGGCACTTCAAATCAATGTCAAGAAGCATCGCCTGACTTGTATATGCGCATATATATTAGTCAATGTATACTGCTCTTTGCCAAGTCCCACTAGAAGTTGGACTTCTGTTATTTCCTTTATTGACACATGCTGAATTAGAGAAGGAAACCAAGTCCACTTTCCTATTTTGTTGACTAACGTTTATATGGAAATTGATTTCTGTAATCTACTGGAACTTTTGTTGGACTCAACGAATCAGCAACTTGAAATCCAAATATCCACTTTCCTTTTTTTGAAGTCTATTTTTCACGATCAGAATTCCAACATAGCTTTGCACTCCAAAATTGAACAGGAAATATAGATTTCCACGATGGACATCCACAGATATTCAAATTCCAAATTTTCCTTTAATTTATCTTGGGTCAGGTTTCATCTATTGGGCTCAAACTCCACACATATTTAAACAACTACAATGCCAAGATCAGAATGACGATGAGTCTGGTCCTCCATGGAAGAACCAAGCATATTGACAGTTGACTTCACTTTATTGGTGACGTGGCAGCTGATGAAGTGATTTCGTTGAAGTTTTACAATATGAACGAGCAAGTGGCAGACATCTTCACAAAGTCTCTCCCTTATAATAAGCATGTCTACTCAAGATCGCACCTTGGTGTGAGCAATTTTGGATCAAGACTCACGATGTCTTATCATTCCATTCTTAAGACAGACTTTCAATGCCCTCTCACGCCTCGATTCAACCCAAACATGACTAATGTTGTTCAAATTAATATTGAATCCAGACAGTAAAGTTTTTCAAAAGAAAGCTCTCGAGGAATAGTAGCAGGTTCATCATATCTCCTCTGAACCGATATGCACAATAACCCTTATGTTAGGATGCATGTGTGAATTATGTTGGAGAAATCCCACATTGGATAATTGGTCTAGAGTAAAGCAGTTAATATATCATAATTGACCCATAATTCATTGGTTTAAGTTTTTGAATGAAAGTGGGTCCAATTAGATATGTTAATAATTATGTCTTGCCACCCAAATGGACCAATAAACTTTCATGCAAGGGAGACAAGTGTGTAAGACACTCTTTTTAGGGCAATGATTGAACTTAAAACCCTAACCCTCTCCTTCTTCCATCTTGGCCGAACCCCCTCTCCATTTTTCACTCTCCCACTTTCTTTCTTTCTCATTTCTCTCACCCACAAGCTCTCTCTCTCCCTCTCGCCACTCACTCCCCCGCTCGGCCGCCCTCTCCCTCCGTGCCCTCACTGCTAATTTGCCTCCATTTCCGGCTCGTTTTTCTTTCGTTTTTGTGCTGTGAAGGCGTGGCCAGCACCCTAGAGGAAGAGCCCAGTCTTGGATAGTTCAAGGCAAGGAGATGATGCTTGTTCCTATGCCTACCCATCTCTCTATGCCCTTGGTTTTCTTGTTTGTTGTTATGGATGACTTGTTTTGGTCTTGCATGTTGGTTTCATGGTGTTAGATGGGTGTGCAAGTGGTTGTTAAGGTCTGAATTGAGTGTGCGTGTGGGTGTACAAGACCCTATTGGCTTTGCATGTTAGTGTTTAAGTCCTAAATGGTCTTGCATGTGTGTTCTATGGCAAGAACTTGGATGGCATGTTACCTAGATGGGTAATAGTTGTTGGAACGAGGATGTTAATGAGTGTTGCATGCTCATTTGAGATTCTAAGTATGAGTTTTGTTGAAGTAAACTGATGGGTTTTCATTCGGACTCACTTTCTTGCACTTTGTTCTTGAAACCCAAATTCGGGTTCACTGTACATCTTCGGTTTTTCATTTTTTTGGAGATTTTTTTAGACCAAATTTTAAGAAACTTCCTTCTTCAAAGTTGCTCCAAACATCTTTAAGTTTAACATACTATAATTTTATAATTTTTGGAATTTATTTGGGTAGTACGAAAGCCTACTTTCAACCCGTGCTAGATTGCCCAGAATATGTTGTTTCTGCGACCTCTACACCTTCTTGATTTTTCACAATTTTTTCTAGAGCGATTCTGAACAAACTTCCTTCACAAAAGTTCTCCTATATAATATATACAAATTTGAGAATTTTTGGAGATGATTTGGTTATAGAAAAGAGCCGATTTTGAGAAGTAAAGATTGTGTTCCAGTGAACAACTTTTGGTCTGACTTTGAGCTAATAAACAAGGTATTTAAAAAAATATTTAGACTTCTAGTTCTCATGAAAAATGTTTATCAAGGTGTCTTATGTGACATATCCAAATTTAGAATTTTTTGAGTTTATATACTATTTATTTAAATGGGATTTAAAAAACGGCGTAAAGCTGCCCAGTTTTACCTTTTGCAATGATTCACCATTTCTTATGTGAAAACATTAGAATCTCAATTTGATGTCTTCTGAAGATGTAATGTACACACTCTGAGCTTTCTAATGAGATATTGTAGACCTTGATTTGATGTTAATTGATGGGACAAATGAGTGGCAATGTGAATGTGATGCCCGTGGTCGATGAACTGTGGATGCCCTAGGAGGGTTGTGTGATTATGGGGAGGAGAATACCTTGGTCAAAAGAACCAAGATGCCCCAGAGTGTAGGATGATGAACTGTGGATGCCCCAACGGAGGGTTGTGTGATTATCGGGAGGAGAATGCCTTGGTTAAAAGAACCAAGATGCCTCGAAGTGTGAGATGCTTGTGGTCTACATGCCAGGGAAGTCTGGTCTGTGTGCTAGAAGTGACCCGCATGGGTCGGCTTGCCACTGGTTATATCGTGACATGGGGGTGGACCCAATGACATGTACATGAATGCAATATGATGCATGTGACATATGTGATACATTATTGTTTGATTCACATGATTTTGAAAGTAATAGTAATTTTACTTGTTTATCTAAAATGCATTTCATGTAAATGTGTCCTAGGAATTGAGAGTATGTTAGATAGGTCAGTTTATGAACTTGTTTTTATCTCGTTGAGCAATTGCTCACTCTTGTTGATTTACATTTTTAAGATATCTAGAATGAATACCCCTCCGTTGTCTTGATATGAATTACCTATTTGCTTTGATAGTTCATGGGAGGATGTGACTGTTCCGGGTTCTACTATGCTGTTTACCCGACATGTTTCTATTGTGTGGGTTGACATTGGTCGGGCACCGCTGGTGTCGTATCATTTCATGGCATGGTACGTCAAGCATGGTGGCGAACTGTTAGGCCCTCTTCGGTTCATGGATGACGGAGGTGATGATGGAAGTAGTGAGGAAAGTGACCCGAGCAAGGAGAGTGATCCGGAGGAGATCATCGACACCTAGGTAGATGGTGGTAGTGGATCATTGGATGGGGATGCCATTTCAGGAAGTTGCGATTGTCACTTTTTGGTCTAAATTCCTACGACGGGCATGAAGTTAGTAGTGACATATATATAGGGTCATTGAGTGATGGTGGGAGTTGTATCTTTTGGTCCTCCTCATGTTTGTCTTTTGGTTGTAACGCCCGTGTATGTAAGTAAGGGAAGAAATGGTAATATAAAATCCCCATTTAGTTATGTTGATTATATTGCTTAGGCCTCATCCATGCTATAAGCTCTAACCTAAATGTTAGCTTCCGCTTGTACGATATCACTAAAGAAGGTTAAAGAACCCCGTTAGAAATGGGGTGCGCCTGGGACGTTACAGTTTTCTAAGTGGGGAATTTTTTATTGGCAGCAATTGGTGGGAACATACTAGTGGAAATGAAGGCACTATCCTTGTCAATAGGACGCTATCATATATTAAATTCATGAGGGATATAATGCAATAGTTACGATGTGAGATAGAAAAATTGCATTATTGTGTTCACAGGAAGAGTTCGAAAAAATCTACTTTTCCAAATATTACATAGTTTTAATAATAAAAAGATTATGAGTTGGCATATTTTTAAAAAAACTTAGTCTACGTGGACGTGCAAAACAATGTTGCTCAATCCAATGTGGCTAGGTAGGGCATTAATGACGCCGCACCACTCTCCAGGTCTTTCGTAAGATAAATGGGCTGAAAGGAAATAAAGTGAAGGAAAGGCTGGGCTGGAAGTAAAATTGAAAAATGAATGGGCTAACCAATGAATTAAGCCCAAATGATTTTTCTTTTCGAAAATTTCTAGTTTTATAATTTTGCCAAAGAAACGGAGGCTTGGATGATCGATAAAAATTCGGGTGTGAACGGTTGCCCCTTTTTGAAAAGGAGCTTGAAGAGGTTCCTTTTAAAGATAAGGTGACACTTCAAAACTATTGACATACGATGAAGATTCATATGGACTTGATGTTGAAAAATCAGGGTTTAAGGAAAGACCCGAAACCATTTGAAAAATCAGGATTTAAGTAAAGACCGAAACCATTTGAAAAAGCAGGGTTTAAGGAAAGACTCGGAACCATTTGAAAAATTAGGGTTTAAAAAAGACCCGGAACCGTTTTGAAATCACGGTTTAAGGAAAAACCTGAACCATTTGAAAAATCATGGTTTAAGGAAAGACCGAAACCGTTTTGAAATTAGGGTTTAAGGAATGACCCGGAACCATTTGAAAAATTAGAGTTTAAGGAAAAACCTGGAACTTTTTGAAATCAGGGTTTAAGGGAAACCCTGAAACCTTTCGAAAATCAGGGTTTAAGGAAAGAGAACCTTTGGAAATCAGGGTTTAAGAAAAGACCTGAAATTATTTGAAAAATCAGGGTTTAAGGAAAGACTTGGAACCATTTGAAAAACCAGGACTCAAGGAAAAATCCAAAACCTTTTGAAATCAGGGTTTAAGGAAAAACCCGGAACCTTTGGAAATCAGGGTTTAAGGAAAGACCCGGAACCATTTGATCAATCAAGGTTTAAGGAAAAACCCGGAACATTTTGAAATCAGGGTTTAAGGAAAAATCGAGAACCTTTGGAAATTAGGTTTTAAGAAAAGACCTAGAACCGTTTTGAAAAATCAGGTTTAAGGAAAGATCTTGAACCATTTTGAAAATCAGGGTTTAAGGCAAGACCTTGAACCATTTGAAAATCAAGGTTTAAGAAAAACCCGGAACCTTTTTGAAATCAGGGTTTAAGGAAAAACCTGGAACCCTTTGAAATCAGGTTTTCATGTAGAGAGACGTGCCTCATGTAAAATAATTCCGAATTGTTAAAGCTCATTGTAACTATCAAACATTGAAGAAATTCCGAGAAGGCATCTGCACATGTGACGAAATGTGTTACAACATATGCCCTAGTAGCAAAAACTTACCAAGCGAGATCAATATCATTCAAATGTCATGAAGGACGACATCAGAAGACTATTATCAATAAGAAAACACTGATTGCATAAGCAAATCAATCAAATTTCAATTGTTTGGAAACATTAAACATCATTCAATATCATAAAACTGCCATTAGGCTTGAAAGATATCATCAATTCTCAAATTCTTGTAAGAGAAAAATCTTTGTCAAATAACCTTGACTCATGAAAAGGGCTTATAAGTATGCCAAAATGAGAACTCCTTAGTCAAAAAAGGCTTCTCACATACTCTCAAAAAGGATATTTGATCCCATCCATTGATGTAGGAAATAGATTTGATCACTCAATATACTTCTCATTACCAGTGTCGAAAGTTTTGAGAATCATTCGTAATATGTACACATTGACCAATCCATAAGGTCTTTTATAAAGATTGTAATGTGGGCTTGGTCATGGTTTTAGCAAAGGATAAGCATCAGTAGCTAAGAAATGAAATAATCATCGATCATCTTTGTCAGGTTTACAAGTCAAGAAACCTTGAGATAAGATGAGACAACCTTGCTTTCACTTCTTTAAGCGGTAGCTTCTTTGGAAAGTCCTTGTTTTCACTTGAATCATCCCAATTAGAAGAGGCTTTAGGAAAGGATTGTGATGTTGGTTTAGCTAAAGGCTCGAAAGGTTCGGAATATTTTCAAAAGGGATTTAAGAGTTGGTGATTATCATGGCATCATTACCATATCATCCGATCTTTTCGAATGTACTTGACTCTAAAATTTAATTTGTCTCGAAAGTCCATTGCCCAATCAATTCAACACAAGAGTTTTGCTCTTTTCTCTAATGATTTTTGCATTTGCAATAATTTTCTTTTAATGCAAGCATTTTGCTTTTGATGCTTTTTCCTCACATAAGAATTTTTCTCTTGATGCTACCCCTTTTCTTCTTCTTCTTCTTCTTCTTCTTCTTCTTTCGTTTTTTAACAATGGGCACTGGCTTTATTTTTACTAGACACACTGCTTTTTCATGCCCCCTAGTTTTTATATGACTTTTTGCTCTTTTGATTTTTTTTTAGCTTTTTGGACTTTCGAGATATTTTCCGTCATGTCTCATGAGTACCAATTATCTTGGTAAATCACGTGCTTTGCCTTTATGTAGGGAGACAATCACCACTTGGGCTTTAGAAGTGAATATTCAGGTTCAACTTGGCTTAGAAAAGGGTATAAGTGTTTAGGTAGAGAAATAAATGATCTTCTTCATTTTGGGATGCTTCGAGTTTCCATAAGAATTCACCTGAAGTTATCACAGAAAGATTGATGCAAGTGAGAGCAAAGAAATCTTTCTCATCTTTTCCTCCACAGAATGTCAACCAAAATCTCCAAATTTGCCATATTATGAGATGGTTCTTGACAAGGGTATTTTGTAAAAAATTCTTTGCATTTAAAAGCTTAAATGGGTTAACTATGGACACATGTAGTGTGTAAGGTAAAGAAAAGAAATACCTCTTTTCATTTTGATCCATGTACTATTCGCGAATGAATCACTTGTCCTTATAAAACACAGTTTTTTTTTTCAACTCTCAAAGTGTTTATATGAAGTGTTGGGGAATAGCTTATCTTTTTTCAGTCTAAGTATTTCTTGCTTGGCATAATTAAAATCTCCTTTTCACCTTGTTGAGATCATCCAACTAGATTAATCTCTATAGGAAAACTTGATTCAAAATGATTGATCTATCAAACAAATGGACAATTTTTAGATAAAAATGATATTCAAAACTTTTGGGAGGAGTTTTTTTTTTTTTGGTAAGGAACTTTTGGGAGGAGTTTGTTTTCACAATTTCCATTTTTGTGCTTATTTTTCTCATTTGTGCTTGTTTTCGAAAAACATTAAAGAATCTCTCTTTGTGATGAAAATTCTTCATTTGATTTCTGTTTGATTTTAGGGAGAAGGGTATTTTTACTGCAGCGTGACGACCTGGCTACCTTGTAAAAATTGAAAAAAAAAATGTGTTAGAACATGAATTTTAAAGGATTGGATAATTGGAAACAATACAACACTACCCTTCTCTCGCATTTGTCTTTAAATGTCTAGATGTTCTCCTTCTTGAATGCTTAACAACTCCCCTCATTTGAATTCGCTTTCTTAGGTGTTTGACAACTCCCTTCATTTATCTTGTCATGCAGAATGATCATTTATGATTCCTTAGAAGGGTGAAAATATGTTACACCATATTCATCTTTCATCTTTCATTCATTTGTTGAGTATTATTTAGAGCCTGTAAAGCAAAACACATATGCATGTATGCATGATGTCAACAACTCAAAGTAACATAGATTGCATCCAAAATGGCTCTTGGGCCTCTGATTTTATTCATGGAAAGTACTTTTTCACTACATCAGCATTTATAGGTTTTGGCAATTCTCGACTATCCATTTCTATAAGAACTAAAGCACCTCCCAGTAATACTTTCTTGACAATATATGGACCTTCATAATGTGGAGTGAACTTCCCACGCGGTTTTGGTACAGCAAAAAATATTTTCTTCAATACAAGATCATCCACTTCGAAGTGTCTCGATCAAACCTAGCGATTAAAAGACTTTACAACTCGTTTTTGGTAACATTGACCATGGCATAATGATTTTAGTCTTTTCTCATCAATCATATTCAACTGATCATATCTTGTTGAATCTAATCAGCTTCGGAAAGTTTGACTTGCGAAAGGACTCTCATTGACTGAATCTCCACTTCCACAGGTAGGACGAGTGAGAAGGGTGTTGCCCCAGTTGAGATACGCATCAAAGTTCGATATTCCATCAATGCGTATGGTAATCGTTCATGTCAATCACGGTAATTATCCGTTGTCTTAGACATAATCTTTTTTATATTTTTGTTGGCCGCTTCCACTACTCCATTTATTTGAGGGCAGTATGGTGAAGAATTCGGATGACGAATATGAAATTCATTAAGCAACTCATCCATAATCTTGTCGTTCAGATTTGAGCCATTGTCAATAATGATCGCTTCTGGGACTCCATAACGAGTAATGATATCATGAAGAATGAATTTGGCCACATTTTTAGCAGTAACATTTGCTTAAGAACTTGCTTCAATCCATTTCGTGAAATAATCGATGGCTATCAAGATAAAGTGATGCCCATTGGAAGCTTTAGGATTTATTGGCCCAATGATGTCGATGCCCCACATTGAAAATGGCCATGGTTCAAACATTTGATGTAGTTTCATTTGGCGGGACGTCAATTTTGTCTCCATAAATTTGACATCGGTGACAATATCGGATATGTCGGATACAATCAGTTTCCATGGTTAACTAGAAATATCCACTAATTGAATCAAAAGATCTTGTATAAAGTGCATTGCCACTGATAAAAAATTTTTATGCCAATTTTTCCAAATTTTTTCTATCAACCATTTCACTTCCTCGAGGAAATTCTCCTTTTTGAAGATAAATCTTGATATCGTAATATCATGATTTGCCATCGGTTTCATTTGCAACTGTCATGCAATAAGCCGGATGTTCAAGAATCTCAATTCTCAATGGCTCAATGTCCAAACCTTCCATCACTTGCAACATCGATGATAATGTGGCCAAAGCATAAGCTAAGTGATTCTGGGATCTCGGCAAATACTCAAATGATATTTCTTCAAATTCCTTCAACAATTCTTCAAGGAACCCGTGGTACGGAATTAATTCAGAATCTCTTGTTTGCCATAAGCCTTTAGTTTGAAGGATAATGAGCGCAGAATCACCATAGACTTGTAATTTTCTGACCTTCATGTCAATGGCCAACTGTAAATCAAGAATACAAGCCTCGTACTCTGAGATGTTATTGGTACTTGGAAATACCAATTTAGCAGCTACTGGATAGTGTTGACCAGCAGGAGAAATCAGCACTGCTTCAATCCCATAACCAGACAAATTTACAGCACCATCATATACATGGTCCATTTGTCACTTGATATTTCTAAAACACGTTCATCCATAAGATTATTCTAGTAAGCACTTTCCAATTCTCTGGAATTTTCAACTAACATGTCGGCTATGACTCTTTCTTTGATAGATTTTTGTGTCAAGCTTTGTACATCAAATTCGGAAATGAGAATTTGCCATTTAGCCAACTTGCCCACCAAGGCGGGTTTTTTTAAAAGATATTTGATAGGGTCATTCTCAGTTACAAGAAAGATTTGATGATGAAGAGTGTATTGACGTAAACGTTGTAATACCCAAACCAATGCTACACATGTCTTCTCGACTTTAGGATAATTCATCTTAGAGACGGTGAATTTCTTCCTGAGGTAATATATCACACACTCTTTTTGGTCACTTGGTCTTTTCTAGGCAAGCATGGCTCCTAGTGACTCTTTGTGAATAGTCATATAAATAATCAATGGCACTCCAATAACCGGTGGGACCAAAAATGGTGGGTGAGAAAGATATCGCTTTATTTCTTCAAAGGCTTTTTGGCATTCAATGTCCCATTCAACCTTGGCATTCTTCTTTAGGAGTTCGAAGAAAGATTTTGCCGTCTCCGATAATTGAGAAATAAATCTTGCGATATAATTCAACCTTCCCAAAAGGCTTTGAACTTCTTTAACAGTTAAAGGAGCTTTAAGATCACAAATGGCTTTAACCTTTGAAGGGTCTATTTCAATACCCCAGTTACTGACCGTGAATCCCAATAGCTTCCCAGACTTTGTCCCAAATATACACTTCGTAGGGTTAAGTCTCAGCTTGAATTTTCGGACTCGATGAAATAACCTCTTCAAAACTTCAATGTGATCTTCACCATATTTTGATTTGGCAATCATATCATCAACATACACTTCAATCTCTTTATGCATCATGGTGTAAAATAGAGTAACCATTGCCCTCTAATATGTTGCCCCTGCATTTTTCAAGCCAAAAGGCATCACTTTGTAGCAAAAAGTTCCTCATAGAGTAATGAAGGAAGTTTTATTTTTATCTTCTTCTTTCATTCGAATTTGATTATACTTGGAAAAATCATCCATAAAAGAAAACAACTCGAATCCGGCAGCACTATCGACTAGGACATCAATATGTGATAATGGAAAATCATCCTTCGGGCTTGTTTTATTAAGATCCCGATAATCAATACAAACTCTGACCCTTCCATCTTCCTTCATTATAGGGACAATATTGACAATCTAGTCAGAATAATGTGATATTTCAATGAAGTCTACTTTCAATAATTTCATGACCTCCTCTTCAATTTTCTTTGAGAGTTATGGCTTTGTCCTTTGAAGATTTTTACTTTTTTGGAGGCATAGTCGGATTAGTTGGTAAAGCATGTTCCACAATTTTTGGATCTAATCCAGGCATATCTACATAAGACCATGCGAATACATCTTGATATTCTCTTAAAAGATTAATAATTCGTTTTGCCTCCACTTTAAAAAGACTCGCCCCAATTTTGATTTCTTTAACATTTTTTATGTCACCCAGATTCACTGTCACTCTTTGTTCAATAGTCAGAGGTTTGGACTCTTCATGGCGGATCCAATCTCGTTCAATATTTTGTTGACCATTATCATCATCATCATTGTCATTGTCATCAAATTCAGAAGAATTCTCATCATGTAATTCTGACTTAAAATATATCTATCATGGTTATGTTGAATGTTATGCCTAAGATGCAATGAAAAGGTTAGTAACTTCACCAACAAATGTAATGCATGATATATTTTTAAATAAAACATTTTGGAATGATAGTTTTAGAAAAATGAATTTGGAACTCGTTCTCATATCCTCAAACATCCTTGTTCCAAAGTTTTTTTTTTTTTTTTTTGAAAACTAGGAAACATGTAGAAGTCCAGGCCTCAAAACATCATCATAGGACTAGTTCTAATACTATCAAACGTCCTTAATAAAACGTACGTATGTTTTTATTGAAATGATAAAGCCGTTTTACAAGAATTACAATCTTAGACTAACGGCTCAAAGTCTAAGATTTTGCTTACAATTGAAAGAACAAATTGAAATTGCAAATATGTCCCATGCAAGGGAATGCTTAAATGAAATGAAATGAAACAAGATACGAAACATCCCTACTCAAAAGGCTTGGTAGGACTTGTTGGAGACTCAACCTCTTCACCTCTTGCAATGGTACATATGAGATCTCCTTCAAACAATTCTATTATGCCTATAATAGCTCCTTTTCTCTTCTTACAACAGCTTTGATGGTCCCAGAAAAATTTTACTCGGTTCAGGAAGGAGTAAACCTTGGCGGCCCTCTCCATTTCTAAGTTGGCCTCCTCGACCCTTATAACTTCCTTGGTTACCTTGACCCTCATAGTTTTCATGATAACCTAATCCTCTTCTCTTAATTCCTTTAAAAGCTTTGATAGGTTTTGTGATCCCTTGAGCACGAATTCCCAAACCTTTCCCATGAGTATGACCATATTCAAGTAGCATCCTGCTCGACATAATCGAGGGTTTAGCCATTTCTGGCCCACGTATGATAGCTTCGACAGGTAATGTATCATCGATACTAACTTTAATGTTTGATAACTAGACTCTTCTTTGATCATAGGCTCCACATATGGGATTGCAATATCATGGAGAATTTTAAAATCAATCTCCCCATGAATAGTCACAAGCTTGTTGTCCATAATGAACTTGACTTTTTGGTGTAAACTAGATGGCACAGCACCGGCAATGTGTATCCATGGTCGTCCCAACAAGAAGTTAAAGGCACTGGGAATATCTAACACTTGAAAACCCACTAAAAAGAGTGCAGGGCCTATTAGTAGCTCAAATTCGATTTCACCAATAACCTCTTTCTTCATTCCGTCAAATGCACGGACGGTTAATTTTGAAGTTCAAATTCTTTCCTATTCAATTTCTAGACAATGAAGTGTGGCTAAAGGACAAATGTTCAAAACAGACCCCTTATCGATTAATACTCATGCTACCATTTTGTCACAGCACTTAATTGAAACAAGCAAAGCCTTCATGTGATTGCGACCCTCTATAGGAAAATCCTCATCAGCAAAGGATATTTGATCTTTTAAGAGCACAAATCCAATGAAGTCTTCCAATTGCCTATCATTGATAGTTTTTGGCAAATGCACCTCATTTAAGACTTTCAATAATGCGTTTTTGTGCTTTTCTAAGGTCTTGAATAAATCCAAGAGTGAAATTTGAGCTGGCAATTTCCTTAATTGATTTACTAAATCAAATTCATTGGTCTTAACCACTGCCAAGAATTGTTTTGCCTCATCCTCAATAATTGCTTTCTTTTGACTACTTCAAAAGGTGCATAACATTGGTCTGATCGGGTGACAGCATCAATCTCATTTGTCCCATAATTACGGGGACTACTTTTGTGTCAAAATTTGATGAGCCCTTTAACATAACCTCTTCTTTATCACAAGGTGACAGTTCAATCACTATTAGCTTCATTTTATCTTTGTCCACTTCTAAAGTTGCTAACTTGTCATTCATCAAATCAATGACTACTTGCTCAACATTACCCTCATTGGATTCCTACAAGTCCTCTTCAATGGATAAATCAATGATAATCGGTGTAATCATATCAATCATTTCTCCTTCGGACTCAGACAGGTCATCCATACCCCCCATCCATTAGGAACAATGTCCTTAGGATCCATAAAAAAGCTTGAAAGGGATGAGTAGTCAACATGATAGTCATACTTTCCACTTGTTGACCCAATGTGTCTACCACTTCTCCATTTCTCCATTTATGAATTCATAATCCCCACAAGCTCTTTTAAATTTAATCTCAGACTCAATGTCTAAAATTCTTCTTCATTTTCATTCATAGCCAAAGACTTGACTATTCCGGATTCTATATCGTCATCTGATACTTCCATGGTATTTATCTCTTTCACCAAGGCTTTAACCTCTGTCTTGAGTTCACAAAAAAGTTTTTGGAAGATAAATCAATCATTGCCGACATCATATTATCTGATGGTTCTTTTCCCAGACTCCATATCATGCCAATATCTACCATTTTGGAGATACACCTCAGCTTTTCTTCAATTGAAATATCCTCGCCATTCTTCTCATAATGCCCGGCTAGCACTAGGATTTCATAGAGCTTAGGGACATCAACCCTAAAAGTTTATTTGCTCACATTCTCTTCTCCAGTGATCATATTTACATTCTCAATAAGATTTGGCAATGGATTTTGCTGCATATTGGGCCGTGTGTCTTTGAATAACTAGATGCCTTTATCTAGCAAGTCTTGAATCTTATTTTTGAGCGCTAAATAATTGTCTATATCATGACCTCTTTCTCCCATATGATATTCACAGGACTTTTGTAACATCCTCAATTTCAGTCTCGGGAAATATCTATGATTTAAGTTTGGTAGTTTTTCAATTGGAACCAATTTTTATTCTTGTTCTAGAAAACCTAATTTCGGATCCTTTGTACCCCTTCGTTTTGTTATTTTTGTGGAGACTTTTGTGATCCAAATTTCCAAACACTTCCTCTTTCAAAGTTTCTTCAGACATCTTGAAGTTTTACATAGTTTAATTTCAGAATTTTTGGACTTAATATAAGTAGTACGATAGCCTCATTTCCGGACCGTGTAAAACTGCCCAAAATGGATATTTAGGTGATGTTCACACTTTTTTTATTTTCTACAAGCTTTTATGGGCCAATTTTGGAAAAGTTTCCTTCACATAAGTTGTTAAGAAATTCTTTTTCTATAACATATATAAATTTGGGAATTTTTTGAGATTGTTATACGTGTTTTGTCGCGAAAAACCCTCTGAAAATCTTGAGAACTAAGCATGATGCGGGTTGTGATTTTAGTGCCAATGAGTCTATTTCGTGTGACCCGATTGGCTCGAATCAATTACGCAATAAACCAGCAAATCCAGAAGGCTCTAGGGAGTCCACGGTTCCTATGGTCCGGAAAAAGTTTAGAAGAGGTTAGAAGATAAGGCTTTGACATGGTCAAAGCTTCTCATTCAAGCTTCCATTATTAAGGTTCATTAATGCCATTAAATGGCCCTTGACTTAGAAGCCCCATTCATGATGACAAGCCTTAATTAGTTGGACTTTGGAAGTATCATTATCATGAAATGCATTAATGACTTGAGTAGGGACCAAGTAAGGACTTCTATAAATAGGGAAGCCCCCACTTGAAGAAGACATACACCACCAATTGGGTCAACCTTCTCTCTTGCTTCTTTCTTCTTGTTCACGACTAGAAAGAGAGAAAGAGAGAGAGAGCTCACCGACTAGACCATGTCTCTCTTTGTTGTTCGGCTAATAGGAAGCCACATCCAAGGCCTGTGTGTTCGTGTTCAAGCCCGAGAACCGCCGAGACTCCCGTGTTGCTTTCTTGTTCTAGTTCTCTTTCATAGAGTAAGTAACTTTCTAATATCGGGAAAGGAAGTTGTAATGCATTGTGACACGGTTTGCTTGGACCGTTTCTTGGTCGTTTGGTTGGTTGTAGTTGGTTTATTTCTCGATTTAATCATGTTTCGTGTTTGATGTTTGTTTTGGAGATAGAACTGAGACTTGAATGGCAAGGTGCACATGTTATAGCTATGCTTTATGTTTTTGTGTATGAACTTTGCTATCGATCTACCATTGATGCATGTGAGGTAAGGGCCGACTTATGCTAACGGCAATCCCTCATCCTTGCTTGATATTAGTACGTTTACTTGCTGAGTCTCTCCGACTCATCCCTCGTTGTTTCCTTTTCAGGTTTGAAGAATAGCATCTCCCCTGACCCGGTTCGATAATCTTGTGGAAATGAGAGTCGAAGTGCTCACCGTAATAGATGCCCGAGAAGGCTGAGCCTACTATCGGATCACAAAGTATGTAATGGTCGATGAGGGCCTAACGGACTTGGGGCCTCATTTGTATGTAGCATGGCATGGCTATATTAACGGAGAATGGGTTGGACCCCTACGTGGGTTCAATAGACCTTTTGGCGGTGTAGGCGGGCTGGCTCAGGGGCATGCCAGAGGTGGGGTGTAGATCGGCCATGTGGACGGGAAGAGGGGAGGAGATGTGGATGGAGTTAGAAGCGAGAAAATGAAGTAGAGGGGTAGGATCACCTAAACTAAGTTTTGCTATTCATAGTTAGCTAGGAACGGATGAACATCTAGAATATGTGTGTGAAATATGTGTTGTTTGCCATGGCCTGAAGGACTTATTAAAATATGTTTGCGTGCATTGTAAACATAAGGTTTGCTCATGATACTGCTTGTCTAAATTCTGCGATTGTTCATAATGTGATTGTCCCGAGTTTACATTTTTGCTTGTGCTTATTAAAAAGATAACAATGAACAGGACATTACGTTAATGACCCCGAGGTAGGGACGTTATAACTTTGACAAATCAAATCCTGCGAACTTAGGAGGATTATTTTGGGAATCACTTTAGCCACCATTCTTCTTTCCAATAACATGGGCAAGAGTTTTTATAAGGGTCTAGGCAAAGGGGTAAATTGCCTTGGTATCCTCTTTTTGGCTTCGTAATTTGATACATTCCTCCTTGTGAAGCAGATGGGTTTTGAAGACTAGGCAATGAGTTTGACTCCATCGAAGACTGTACATAGGCCACTTTTACCTCCTTCTCTCTCTTATCGGTAAACCTCCGACTTGTTCCTTCATTCAATCGGCCATCATGTATGGCTCCTTGAATTCTTTCTCCAATAGTTACAAAATGGGAAAAACTCTCACATCCCAAACCAATCATCTTATTGTAAAATCAGAGGGAAGAGCTTTAAAGAACAATTCCACCATCTCTTTGTCATCAAGGGAGGTCATACTCGTGCAGCCAGTGGTGCGCCATCTTTGGGCAAAACATCTGAAAGATTCACTCCTTTTCTTCTCTGTACAAGCGAGTATGTCACGTGTCGGAGCAATTTCAATATTATACTTATATTGGAGTACAAATGCTTCGGCGACCTCCTCCCATTTCTCTAGTTTCTCAGGCTCAAGTAAAATGTACCATTGTAAAGCTAGCCCAAATAAACTCTCTTAGAAGGTTTGGATTAGTAGGGCAGTATTTTGCGCATATCAGCCCATTCTATTCATATAAAATTTCAGGTGGATCTTGGGATTTCCAGTCCCATCATATTTAGTGAATTCTAGAACCTTGAATTTATCATAGAAGTTCATCTTGGCATACCGAGACAAGTCTTCAATCACGTTTGCCTCATACCCCTACATGACCCTAAGCTTTTTTTCTAGCTTGGCAAACCTCTTGTTGTTTTACTCGTCCATTCGAGCTGAAATAGCTTCCGAGATAGGATCCAGTTCAACCACAATAGGTGTTGGGTTTGGCACCTCCTCAGCAACATTTCTTCTAGAGTTTCCATTAATGGGCTCAGGTGTAGCTCTTGGGATATCCTGATTGGAATTTGAAACTACCAAACTTGCTCTTATTTCATTAGCGAACTGAGCAAATTGAGCAGCTAGCTCAGTAATTCTATTATCGATGGCAGCAAAGCGGGCATTCTGTTCTTCACTGCTCATTTGTGATGATTTAGATTGAGTTTGAATAGGTGATCATCTTGAAGCTGTAATGTCAGTACATGATTACAAAAAATCAACATGAATATTCATAAAGAAAACAAATGTAATCCTTTTGATGACATCTTCTCTCACAATAAAATAAAGACGAGAATCTTTCTAAAAGCCTAGTCTAATAGAATTAAACCTTTGTCTTGATTTTTTTTTTCGGTAAGAGAATACATATTCAAAAAGGAATAATCCACGGTAATCAATTCATCATTTGATCCATTGAAAAATTAACAAATATTTTCCATCAATTCAAAATACGATGGTTCCATAATATTCCATTACAAGTGAGAATAGTATGAAAAACATAAAGCATCCATTAATACATGGTCTAAATCTAATAAAAGTACGGCTATTTAAGGCGAAGCCGCTTGTTTTCTAGGGTTGAACTAGCAACTTTGATATCATCCTCTCTAATTCTGTTGCTCTACTTCTCCTTAGGGACCCTGGTGATCTAGCTCGGGTGACGGAAATTATATTATTCTCTTGCAAGTCATGATAAATAAGCATTAGCATGCATATACTCACCTTCTTTTTTACAACATATATCCCTTAAAGCAATGAAATGCATTATTCAAGCAAATAAGTATGAAGCAATATGTGATCAAACTCAACAGGTAAAAATCTACTCAAGTTCAGAAAGTAAACCTACCCGGTTCTAATGTAAAATATGTCCGGATTCAAAAATAAGTATGTCCAAATTTTGAAAGTAAAATATGTTTTGGTTTAGAAATAAGCATGTCCAGATTTTGAGAATAAAATCTACTCGGTTAGGAAATAGATATATCTAGATTCAAATTTAGAAATAGGCATAACCAAATTTAGAGAGTGAAAATCTACTCGGTTTAGAAAATACATAACTAGATTTTGAGAGTAAAAATATACTTGAGTTCAAAAATACATAAATCCAGATTTTGAAGACAAAGTCTACGCGAGTTTAGAAATATATATATCCATATTTTAAAAGTAAAGTCTATTTGAGTTTAGAAATACATAAATCTAGATTTTGAAAGTAAAAGCCTACTCGAGCCTAGAAATCAAGAATTTAAAAGTAAAGTCTACTCGAGTTTAGAAATAGGGTTAATACCACGAAAAACCCTAAACTGGTACACTTGTGACAAATTTACCCCAAACTACATTTTTTTTACCATAAAAATCCTAAAAAAAACAAAAACTGACAATTTTAGCCCGAACTATTTTTTTAACCATAAAAATCCCATGCTGGTATATCTATGACAATTTTACCCCCCGAACTAATTTTTAGCTACCAAAACCCCAAAAATATGGTACACTTTGTGACAAATTTAACCCCGTTAGTTTCCATTAAATTTTACTATCAAATTGCTAAGTTTAATGACACGTGATAATTGGCATATGTACCGATTTTGAGTTTTACCTCTCTTTTTTGTTACAAATTTACTAATTTGTGATTTTTTGTGATATTAATATAATTTAACGGACACTAACAGAGGGTAAATTTGTCACAAATGTACCAGTTTGGGATTTTTAGTGGTCAAAAATTAGTTTGGGGGTAAAATTATCACTGTGTACTAGTGTGAGATTTTGGTGATCAAATAAATAGTTCGGGGTAAAATTGTCACAAGTGTATCGATTTGGAGTTTTTAGTAGTCAAAAAAAATAGTTCGGGGTAAATTTGTCATAGATGTACCAGTTTAGGATTTTTGTGGTAAAAAAAAAATAGTTGGAGTAAAATTGTCACATATGTACCCGGTTTAGGGTTTTTTGGTATTAACCCTTAGAAATACATATATTTAGATTTTAAAATAATGTCTACTCGAGTTTAGAATACATATACCCAAATTTTGAAAGTAAAGTCTACTCGAGTTCAAAAATCAATGTATAGATTCACAGAGTAAAATCTACTTGGTTTCAGAAATTAATACATTTTACAAAACAGATAAATCTGAACCTACAGATATGACTTTCCAAGTTATGATTCATCATTTCCACTCAACAAATATACTCCACTTTGAGTAAAACAATTTCTACCTGTTAAACATGCATAAAACCAGCAGGATTTAATTCCACAATCGCCTCAAAGATGATATTTTCATGTTCAGATTTAACCATTGTACTTGCCAATTATACCACACGTTAAGGAAACAAATCATACCGATTTTTAACATGCTTGAGACCAACCAAACAATTCCACAGATCACCATATTCTTAATATTATAACACATCAAAATAGCATATCACACACCTTACCAAAAAAAAAAAAAATAGCATATCACACCATCCACGCTAAAAGTGACAAGTGGATTGTTCGAACTTAACTCTAGAGTCTTTACTTACCTCGCACAAAATCTGAACGCCCAAGACCAGCTTGTACATTTTGGATCGGTGTCGCGCCGCGCTTTTTGACTTTCGAGGTTTACGAGCTAAGGAGGTATTTTCGTGTAACGGTCTCTCCCAGACCATACCTCACGTGATAGCGAATGGTAATTTTCCATTTAGTCTAAGTTTGTGATTTTGGAGTCGCCACTAGTCATTATTGGTAGATAAACTAGAAATCTAATCGGGGTATGGGAGAAATACCACAATTTTACGAATCAGAGATTTTGAGTACGGGGACTTGATTACATTAATGATCTCAAATTAAGATCCCTAACGTCCTTTCGGTACCTAAGAATGATACGATGTCTAACGTGTCATGCCAATTTTCGAGGCTTACCTACTAATTCTATCCATTCTAATCGCAGGAAAAACCAAACAAGTATTAAATATACATTTCATGTCAATCAAATCAATCAATCCTAAATGGTCTCAAAAATGAAAATCAATTAAAACATCCAAACCCTATTGAAGTTTTAGAAGCTTATTCATTTCATTATTTACATTTTTTAGGGTTTTAGGGGTTTTTAGGGGCTATAACCCCTGAATTTAAAATTTTCTAAAAATGCCACTTGGGTACTTCCAAAAATTCAAATTTCACTTTTTAAGGTTGGCCACAATATTTTTGGACCATTATGTGAATTTTTAAAATTTTTGAAATTTTTATTTTTGAAATTTCATTAATCGAGAATTGATTTTTATGATTTTTTGAAAATTTTTAAGAATTTTCCAATTTTTCCAATTTTATTGATTTTATAAAATTTTCATATTTTTTATTTTTATTTTCTGAATTTTCTGAATTTTTCTGAATTTCCTGAAAAATTTTTGAATTTTTATGAATTTTCTATTTTTTTATTTTTCCGTGAATTTTTATTTTTTTTTTCTGAAATTTTTCGAATTTCTAAAATTTTTATATTTTTCTGATTTTTTCACAACTTTTCAATTTTTTATGCTTTTATGAATTTTTATGAATTTTTGTATTTTTTTTCTTATTTATTATATTTTTAAATTTCCGCCAAGAAACGAACCTGGACAGGCCCCGTTCAACCCAGTTCAGCTTGGTCAAACTGGGCGTCGCTAGTCATCTTCTCCGACGAGCCCAGTGTCACATCCTCAATTTCAGTCCCTGAAAAATGTCTATGGTTTAAGTTTGATGGTTTTTCAATCGGAACAAAAAAATTTCTACTTCTGTTTTGAAAAACCTAGTTTTCGGATCATTTGTACCCTTTTGTTTTGTTATTTTTGGGGAGGATTTTGTGATCCGAATTTCCAAATGCTTTCTTCTGGAAAGTTATTTCAAACATTTTGAAATTTTATGTGATATAATTTCAGAATTTTTGGAGTTGATATGAGTTGTAAAATGGCCTGATTTTCAGATTATGTGAAACTGTCCGGAATGGGAATTTCGGTAATGTTTACACCGTCTTGATTTTCTATAAGTTTTTCTGGGATGATTTTAGAAAAGTTTCCCTCATGAAAGTTATTGAGAACTTCCTTTTCTATAACGTGTGTAAATTTGGGAATTTTCTGAGATGATTTGGATTCTGGATAGAGCTTATTTTGAGAAGCAAATATTCTGTTCCAGCGAACTGTTTTTAGTCTGATTTTGAGTGACTGAAAACGGTGTTTACAGAGAGAATTAGATTTTGTGCTCTTCACGAAAAATGTTTATTAAGAGCTTGTTTATGACATATCCGAATTTGAAAATTTTCGGAGTCCATTTACTATATTTTCAAGTCCAATTTCATGAACAGTGCAAAACTGTTCGGTTTTATCAGATTTCAAAGATTTAGCATTTTCTATACGAAAACGTTAGAATTTGGACTTGGTGTCCTCTGGTGATTTAAAGTACGCATTCTAAGCTTTCAAATGAGATATGTTATGCTTTGATCGGAGGTCAGACCAGGGGAAAACGAAATAGAGAAGCAAGCTTAGAAATGAGTGGCCAAGAATGAAGCTTGTTCAAGAAGCCTAATTAATGGCTTGTATTGATTGCTTGGCCTTCTTTTTCCACAAGCATTTATGAAGCCATTATTGTTCTTGACTTTGGAGGCCACCTTCATCATGACTCGCATTAATGATAGTTGGACTTTGGAGGCCGTCATCATGATCTAATGAGGTCATCGCTTACCTCATCGCCTCGATGACACGCGCGCTTACATCATCCTTTTCTTTGGCCCCAAGTTTTGTCTTTATAAATAGAGAGAAGGGCCATTCAGCCAAGGGAGAGAGAAGGAGAGAGAGAGAGAGCAGCCATGAGGAGAGAGAGAGAGAGAGAGAGAGAAAGAGAGGACCAAAGTTGACCTTCATCATTTTAGTTCATTAAGAGCATTAAATGCATGCTATGATGAGTCTTGACTTTGAGACCTTGTCATGATGGTCATCTATCTTCTTGGGCAAGCTTGGATTAGCAACTTGATGAGCAAGTTTGAAGTTCTATAAATAGAGGAAGCCTCCCCTCTCTCTCACGCCACATCTTCTCCATTCTCACGCCACTCTCTCCTCATCCTCACACCAACTTCATCATCCTCTCCCTTTTCTTTTGTTTCTCGGCCCAAGAGATTCACGCTCAAAACAATCCCGAACCGGCCCGTGTCTCTTCTTGTTCCTACCCAAGATCCACGGTTTGGCCTTCGTAGGCCTAGGTTTGCTCGGCCAAGCAAGAACGAAGCAAGGAGAAAGCTCGGAAATTTCCCGAGCTCACCCGTCTCGACCCCCGCTCTCTAAGTTTTGTTTGACGTTGGGTAAGTAAACTTCCTAATATCAGGAAAGGAAGTTGTGATGCGTTGTGACACGGTTTGCTTGGACCGTTTCTCGGTCATTTGGTTGATTGTGGTTGGTTCATTTCTCGATTTAATCATGTTTCATGTTTGAAGTTTGTTTTGACGGTAGAATCGAGACTTGAAAGGCAAGGTACACATGTTATAGCCATGCTTGATGTTCTCTTGTATGAACTTTGTTATTGATCTGCCATTGATGCGGGTGCGGTAAGGGCCGGCTTGTGCTAACGGGCGATCTCCTCGTCCTCGCTTGATATTAGTAGGTTTACTTTATCGAGTCTCCCGACTCATCCCCGGTTTTTTCAACCCTCAGGTTCGTAGGATGGTCGCACGGACGGCAGCGACAGGGAGAGCTTGAGCCATGTTGGAGTTCGGGAAAGTGAGGAGCGAGAAGCAGTAGTGGGCTTAGGACACCCAAGCCATGTTATTGTTGTGTAAATGGCTAAAATTGGATAATTTAGCTTGTAAAACATGTTTGTATGCATTGTAACCATAAGGTTTGCTCAGGATACTGTTTGTCTTAATCCTGCTGTTTAATTTGAATGTGATTGTCCCGAGATATGCTTCCGCTTGTGTGTAATGAAAAAGAATAATTAACGGGACGTCATATGACCCCGAGGTCGGGGTGTCACACCCAGAGCCAAAAAACAACGCTGTTTTGACTATTTTTCATTTAGGCATTTCCTCGAATGGTTGGTAGGCACTGTTCTATATTCAATGTTTTCAAGGTCATTGGTTCGAGCACGTCGCCGATGACCTTCCAACGACTATCTCACCATTCCGATTGCACCATTGTGATGTCCATATGTTCTACTTCCAATCTAGCCTACTCAGAACACCGGTGAACGTTCATCGGACGGCAAAAAACTGATTAGAAAAACCGAACCTAACACTGATCTAAACTAACATTTCGACCTTCAGATCATCACACAAAACCCCCTAGCCATGTCTAGCATCCATTCATCATTCAAAACATTCACAATGAATCAGAGACACTAACTTGATCAGCCATAGACCATTGGTAATGCTCCGGCTGGTGGAAAATGTTTCAGCAAGAGTCAATCAATGGTGATCGATTCGGTTTTATTGATTCAATGACACAAAATACAATCAAACAACATAACTATGCTTAGAAACGTATTCTAAACTTCCAGAAAATCAAAACCTCAAGGAAAATTGCATGAACATCCATTTTAAGGTCAAAATGGTTTTCTGGAATTCTGAAAAAAAAAATTATCACGAGCGATGTTTACCTTCTTCGTTCGATGATTAGAAGAAATTGTTGAACTGATCCTCGCCTATAGAGTTGTTCCTTGATGCTTGAACTTCCACCGACGGCCTTTGCCTCGTCGAAAGAGCTTTGGATTGACCGAAAAGTCTCGGTTTTAAGCCTTCAAGACCAGCCGATCTGAGTGGAACAATAGAGCGGAAGTTACAGCCAAACCCCGATTCACTAGTGCTCCGCCATAAGGGTGGCGCCGAACACTCGGGTGGGAACCTCAGACCTCTCTCTCCAACTTTTCCTCTTTGGTTTTACCTGTTTTCTCTCTTTCTCTCTCTCTTGCATTTCACCGAACACCTCCCCTTGTCAATGTTAAGTTTTTCTTGGTTTTGTTGATCCATTTTTCCCGCCTCAAGATCGTTAGAACTGACTTCCGATCGGTTATAACCGATCACCGACAACAGCCGGAGATTCTCCGGCTGTAGTTCTAGTCAAACACGTGTTTGTTTGACCAGAAAAGATCAGCAAAGCCGCATGCTTGAAATGGTTTTTTTCTGGGTTTAGTGCATTTGGGTGAGTCGGGTAAGGGAGATGAACAACCCGGGTCGGGTTGGGTCAACCTGATCTACCCAGCAGACCCGGATTGATCTAAATTAGCAAATTAAACTCAATTTTGACACAATTTTCAAAATTAAGCCCCGAAATTGAATTCCCCATCATATTCCGAACCCAAATATGTGATTTTCCCCAATTTTTGTTATAATTGTGTCCAAGATTTTCACATTTTTGTATTCGGGTTAATAAAGTTTTGTTCAGTTGATGTCATAATGACTTGATTAGGTGAAATTGATGCAAAAATTGAATTACCCACATCTGATTAACCCTAGAAATAATGATCTCATGATTCGACAATTTCATATTGGGCACGATTCCCAATTTGGGCTTTTTTGGGGTTTTCTGATTTCTTTGACAAATTGTCCAATTGGACTAATCATTATGTAATTCAAGGTCTCAAAATCATTTGTTGTGAAGACACTATGACTTAAAAATGGCTAGAAAAAATTTAATTGCATTTTTGGTTCAATTCGAGTTTGATTTTGCCCAATTTTGGGAAAAACATATACCCGATTGAAATTTTTCAAAATTGATGATGTATTAATGAAATTGAATTTAAAAGAAGACTAATGACTATTTTTATGGAATTTTCTGATTCCATTTTCTATTTTTCTTGATTTTCTTACTTATTTTGACTAAAAGAAATTAAGGAAAAATGCAAGAAAATGATAAAAAATTATTTTTTGGTTTAGAATTAGGTTTATAGGCTTGGCCAAGATTCCTAGTCCTAATTTTGAGATTTTTAAAAATATGAAAAAAAGTTAAAAATCAAGTGTCAACAACTGCCCCTCTTTGAGATTGAGCTCGTTAGAGGTTGATCTCAAAGACAAAGTAACACCTGAGTTTTTAGTTGACTCAATGAACAAAATAAGATGAAAATTTCACAATAACTGATTAGAGATCATGCTTTTAAAATTTGTGATCTAATTCAAAGGTTTTCTTTTCAAGATGTATTTTGGAAGGTTCTTGATGATTGAGGAATAGAAACTTATTTTTTTGTGATCGTCTCTTTGTTGTTTATCCAAGGGCATGAATTGATGGTGGTGGTGATTATGATAGTTATTTTGATTTCATAGTTTAATGATGAATCCACGAATCATGAACACCTGAGGCTCCTCGCCTAAGGATTTCGAAATTTGCCTAGTGGTTCCTCACCATTAGGACTTTGAATTTGCCTAGGGGCTCCTCGTCTATAAGACTTTGAATTTGCCTAGTGGTTCTTCACCAGTAGGAATTGAATTTGCCTAGGGGCTCATCGCCTGTAGGACTTGAATTTGCCTAGGGGCTCCTCACCTGTAGGACTTGAATTTGTCTAGTGGCTCCTCGCCTGTAGGACTTGAATTTGCCTAGGGGCTCCTCGCCTGTAGGACTTGAATTTTCCTAGGGGTTCCTCGCTTGTAGGACTTTGAATTTGCCTAGTGGTTCCTCACTAGTAGGACTTAAATTTACCTAGGAGCTCTTCGCCTATAGGACTTGAATTTGCCTAGGGACTCCTCGCCTGTAGGACTTGAATTTACCTAGTGGTTCCTCACCAGTAGAACTTAAATTTACCTAGTGGTTCCTCACTAATAGGATTTTAAATTTGCCTAGGGGTTCCTTGCTTGTAGGACTTTGAATTTGCCTAGGGGCTCCTCGCCTGTAGGACTTGAATTTGCCTAGTGGTTCCTCGTCAGTAGGACTTGAATTTGCCTAGGGGCTCCTTGCCTGTAGGACTTTGGGAAGACTTCAAACAATGAACGCCTTGACCATGAGTTATGTGATTTTGAGGTTTCACTAACCTTTGTATGGTTTTTTAGTTGACCAAACACTATTTTGAAAAGTAGTTTTGAAATTAATCAAAACTATTTGAAGTGTGATTTTTTCTTAGCTTACCACAAACTGTTTGAAAACTTAGTTTTAAGTTGACTAAAAACTTTTGAAACCTTGTCTGGAAACATGCATTCTTTACATTAATGCATTTCAAACAATCAAATTTCCTTTTCAAGGAATTATTTGAATAAAATGCTTGCAATCTTTCAAGAAATGTTTGAAATGATCATTTGGAAGACCCTCATTAGAAAGGATTTGTTTCAATCTATAAACTTATTCTTTTCTTTATTTGATTGAAAGGGGACTTGTCACGCCCGCACCCTACAGGCGCGCAATCATCCCTTGATGGTCGAACATTGAATGCGACGTCCCAGATACGTCGCCGACCCAACCCAAATATCAGAGATTGATACGCGCAGAAACAAATAACACAACCCAGACAATTAAACAATGACGATGGGTAGCAATAGCACAGAACAATAACTAAAATTTCTACGCTTGCCAAATACATACTACGTCCACGAAGGACGGTCCCGAGGTTAAGCCACAATAGTAGAATCACAATTCTCGAGAAATGGACAATAGCAGCAAACTTAACTCCTCTCTAAAGGGGAACTCAAAATGCTGGGTACTTGACCCGTCCTCGATCTCCGAGATGCTCTTGTAGCGTCTCCAATCATTCATGGTCGCGAATCTGAAAGTGGTTATATAATAACCGTGAGATGTAGTCTCAATAAGCAATAACCTAAACCTAACCTAGGCTAATGCGTGCGGACCCGGTCTAACATGCGCACTACCAGTCAAAGCAGGTCAATTGCACATGAATGGCTTACCTGCGCCTCCCGAACCACGTGCCAATCCTGCATATTAGTTCAAGCATAATAATGCAAGTATAAATCACCGCCACGTCACAATCACCAGCACACACACACCGCCACATCCCAATCACCAGCACATACACACCGCCACATCCCAATCACCAGCACACACACTTCCACTCGAATTCAGTCAACCCAAACAAGCACCCAACCCATCTAACCAGCCATCCACACGCACATCAGTCAATTCGATCAACATCCACACGCTCAACCAGTCAATCCAGTCACACGCTCAACCAACCAATCCAGTCACATGCTCAACCAATCAGTCCAGTCACACGCTCAACCGGCCAATTCAATCACACGCTCAACCAACCAATCCAGTCACACGTTCAACCAGCCAATTCAATCACACTCAAATCACATGCGTGTCCGAACATCTTTCTCACAACTCTCGCCATTGCGCCTCAAATTCAATCTCACAAGCTCACAAGCCTCACATTTCCATCAATTCCCATGGCTGCCGTCAACACGTCCCAAGCCATATCAATCAATTCATTTCCAGTGGCCGCCGTCAACACGTCCCAAGCCACGATATTCAAACAATCCCAATGACCGACGTAAACACGTCCCGGTCCAATCACACCTTTAACGGGCCACCGTCAACACGTCTCAAGCCCGCATCCATTTGGCACACCGGCCATTCATGCCTTCACACGGACCGCCATCAACACGTCCCAAGTCCGTAGCCCTCCGATCGATCCGGGCTTACTCTCTCACAGGCAGGCACACGCCACATATTTCAATCAAATCCACGCCAAACAACTCACGTTCACAACTCAGTCCAAATCACACCCGCCATTTCAATTCTGGACCCGACATTCAAGTCGGTCACGCACAATTATTCACTCAAGCACTTCACTTTAATCAGTCTAATTTAACCCAATTAGAACACTACATAATCTAATTTAATCATATAATAATTAAATTAAGAGGGAAGGAGAGAGAGAGAGAGAGGGGAGAAGTGGGGTTGGGGGGGGAGAGGGGACGGCGGCGGGGCACATGGGGAGGGAGCGGGGAGGGAGGTGCAAGAAAGGCCAAACTGGAGAGAGAGAGAGAGAGAGAGAAGAGAGGAAGGAGAGGAGAGAGAGAAGGGGAAGAGGGAGAGGGGGGGGGAAGGGGATGAGAGAGAGAGGGAGAGAGGGGAAAGAGAGAAAAGGAAGAGAGAGAGAGGAGAGAGAAAGAGAGAGAGAAAAGTTTAAATTTTAAACTTAATCACGATCCAACGGACACGGTCCAAACTAAAAAAATCGACCTATCGGTCCCAATTAAAATCAGAAAAAGGCCTAATAAATCATAATAAATCCCGACAGTATTCTAAGGCACACGGTCAAAATAAAATACCCCAAATCACACTACGAGGGAGGTCTACCAGTCCAAATTTGTACCCGGTCGAAAATTTCACTTTCTCACTTTTCCTGATAACCTCGACATTGGCTGCAATAATAACGACACCGTCCAATTTATTTCGTCCCGAAACTCCCGGAAATCGACTGCCAAGTTCAGGGTCTAAATAACGACCAAATTCGATCGAGTGCGATTCTAGCGGAATTCCTATTTTTAAAAAAACAAGAACCCGAGAGTGATCAGTTCTCGGGCGAAATTCCATTATAAAGCGAGCGATTTAATTACAAGTTTTATAAACCCCAAAAATAGGCCAAAATCCGGACTGTCACAGGACTTGTTTGATATCCCTCAATTTTATCTCTCTTAACCAATCCTTAGATGTTCGGAGATGTTCGTAATGTATACAATCCAATTGATTCGATAAGGTCTTTCAAAAGGTTGTAATATTTGATATCCCTCAATTTTATCTCTCTTAACCAATCCTTAGATGTTCGGAGATGTTCGCAATGTATACAATCCAATTGATTCGATAAGGTCTTTCAAAAGGTTGTAATATTGGCTTGGTCAATGTCTATTCAAAGGATAGGCATTTTGAGGCTAAGAAGGATTTCATCATATCGACTTCGGGTCTCTAAGTTAAGAACCTCGAGGTCAAGACAAGATATTATTGCATACACTTCTTTGAGTAATGAATTTTTATTATAAAGTCATGTTTCTACTCTCAACATCCCAATCTAAAGAGTCTTTAGGGAGAGGTTATATTGTTGATATTGAGTAGGCTCAAAAGGCTCATTTGTTTGAATTCAGAGTTTTTATAAAATTGGTGATCTTCTTGGCATCACCACCCTTTTTCTGTTGTCTACTAGGAATCTTTCTTTTACGAGCATCAGAGTCCCCTAAACATTCATTATAATCTCTTTTCTTTTGCTCATTCTTACTTGTTGTGATCTATGATCTCTCGTAATCTTGGCTTTGCTTTGTCATAACTTTTTATCATTTCGAGCTTTCTTTTGAGCTCTCTTTTTCTTTCTCATTTTCCTTAAGGCATTTGGCCTTACTTTTACCGGGCACACTTCTTTTTCATACCCCAGATTCTTTTGTTTTTTACCTTCTTGAATTCTGAGGACTTTATGTCATGCCCTTTTGTTTATTATCTATTAAAGTGGATCATATGCTGATACTTCAATGTGAAGAGATGATCACCAATTTAGGGTTCTAAAATGAATATTCAGGCTCAATTGGGCTTTGCCAAAAGTAATGTGTTTGGGTATAAGAAATGAAGTGCTCTTCTTCCTTTTGGGATGTCTTGAGCTTCCATATGACTTCATGTGGAGTTATCATAGAAAGATTGATGCAAGAATATGCAATAAAATCTTTCTTGATCCTATTCTATATAGTTATCAATTCACAAACCTCCTGATTTGCCCTAATGTATGGTGATTCTTAAGAGGGTTGTTTTGGAAAAATGTGTCCATTGTTTTGGCTCAAATTTGGTTTACAAGGGGTAAGCATGTGTTTGGGATAGTGAAATGACTGCCTTTCATCATTTCAATCCATGTAATCATTGCGAACATCCCCTATTTCCTTCGGATGAGTTTTTCTCACTCACTTCTCCATTTTGACTTTGAGTGTATAGGGGACGTGTCTGGATATGGCTTACCTTTCATCATTTGAAAGTCTTTCCATTCGATTTGATCTAAACTTTGTCTTTGAAATTTTTCAAAGCCTTTTGTCAAATTATCCCTTTTAGGGAATTTTAATGCTTAGTTCATTTTCAAAAAAAAGTGTGTTTCAAAACTTTTGATTTGAAACGTTTCTGAGATATTTTCTTTTCAACACAATCTATTTTGTTTAGCTCAATCTTAGTGTCATTCTGCTTGGGGAAGAAGTTTGATTTTCTCTGAGAAAGATAACTTATTTAACACATGCACTCACAACTTAGGGATATCTGTCTGATCAACTTGCCAAGATCCCTCTTGTTTGCATGTTTTTCTTTGATTCCATTGGGGATTTTTCTTTTTGTTGCTCTCTTTTCTTTGTCTCCCTGGAGATGATAAAAAGAAAAGCACATTTAGAGGATATCAACGAAAAATTGAATTAGAAATAATACTTCCCTCTACTATTTGATAACTCCATTGAGGATTCTAAAATCATCAATTGGTTAGGATTCTTATTGCTTTCTTCTGCAAAATGGATAAACATGTTCATGAAATGCATGGTATGCATGTATGCATGATATTGCACATGTTCTAAAGTAACTCAAATCTCTTCTTGAATATTTGTCTTCATTTTATCGGTAGAAAATCTTGATAGCATCTACATTTATAGGATAGGCCAGTTCTATTCCTACCATATCTACAAGATTCAATGCTCCTCCAAGAAAAACTTTTTTTGACAATACATGGACCCTCATAATTCAGAATGAATTTGCCACGAGGATCTGAATTGTTGAAGATGACTTTCTTTACTACTAAATCCTCTATTTTGAAATTCCTCGATTTCATTTTTTGATTAAAGGATTTAGCCACTCTTCTCTGATAGGCTTGCCCATAGAATATAACTCTTAATCTCTTTTCGTCGATCATGTTGAGTTGTTCATATCTTTGTTGAATCCTCTTAGCTTCTGAAAACTTCAATTAAGATGGTATCCTTAATGAAGAGATTCTGCTTTAATAGGTAACACTGCTTCCATTTCATAAACCAAGGAAAATAGGATTACTCCGGTTGATGTTCGGAAGTTCGGTATGCCATCAGAGCATACAATAACCTTTCGTGCCAATCACGATAATTTTTGGCTGTCTTAGCCAGTATCTTTTGATATTCTTATTTGCCGCTTCAACTGCTCCATTTATTTGCGGACAATATAGAGATGAGTTCAGATGTCGGATGTGGAAGTGTTCAAGTAACTCATCCATAATCTTGTTGTTTAGATTTGAGCCATTATCTATAATTATTGCTTCTAGAACTCCATACCTAGCAATGATGTCCCGCCTAATGAATTTTGCAACATCCTTGGTAGTAACATTTGTGTAAGAGTTTGCTTCAATCCATTTAGTGAAATAGTCAATAGCGACCAGGATAAACCGATGCCCATTTGAGGCCTTAAGGTTAATTAGACCAATCATATCAATGCCTCATATTGAAAATGGCCATGGCTCGAACATTTGATGTAGCTCGTTTGACGGTGCATTGATTTTGTCTCTATAAACTTGACATTGATGACAACACCTCACGTGTTCAATGCAATCTGTTTCCATTATCATCCAATAATATCCCAATCTCATAATCTTTCGGGCTAGAAAATGTCTATTCATGTGCGGTCCATATTCACCCTCATGAACTTCTTTCATGATCTGTTCAGCTTTTGTAGCATCTATACACCTTAGTAGGGTTGAACCAAACGATCTCTTATAGAGGGTTTGACCACTGAGGAAGAATTTGTTGGCTATCTTCCTTATAAACTTCATGTTACCTGGTTAGCTTTCTTCAGGAAATTCTCCCGATTAAAGATATGTTTTGATGTCATGATACCATGGTTCGTTGTTGAACTCTGCTTGGACCATCATGCAATGAGCTGGTTGTTTAAGAATATTAATCCTTGATGGTTTTATATCCATACCATCTTCAGCTTGTAGTAAGGATGACAAAGTTGCAAGAGCATCTGCAAAATGATTCTGAGCTCTTGGGAAATAATCGAATATCACTTCTGTGATAAGGAATTAGCTTGGCATCTTAGGTTTGCCATTCACTAATTGTTTGCAATATGATGAACATAGAGTCTCCATATACTTGCACCCTTTTTACCTTCATTGAAAGGGTTAATTGTAAGCTGAGAATGCATGTTTCGTATTCAGCAACGTTATTGGTGCATGAAAATATCAATTTTGAGGATACCAGATAGTGTTGGCCTTCTGGGAAGATCAATATTGCCCCAGTTCCTAATCCAGATAAGTTGATTACACCATCAAAATACATGGTCCATTTATCGTCGACCAGTATTAATATACGATCATCAAGTTGTTCTTCAGGATTAGCAATATTCTGCGAATTTTCCGCTAGTATGTTTGCTATTGCTCGTCCTTTGACTAACTTTTGGAATGAACTGATGTCGAATTCAGATAACAAGACTTGCCACTTTACTAATTTCCAAACTAAGGAGGATTTCTCAAAAAGGTACTTAATCGGATCATTTTTAGTCACTAACAAAATTTGGTGATGAAGGGTGTATTATCTTAATCTGTGTAATACCCAAATCAATGCAACGCACGTCTTCTTGATTGCCGGGTAATTCATCTCTAATGTCGTGAACTTATTGCTCAAGTAATAAATAGCTTGTTCTTTACCATCATTTGGTCTTTTTTATACAAGCACCACTCCTAACGACTCATAGTCAATCGTCAACTATAAGATCAACGGAACCTCAAGGATTGGTGGTACCAATACTGGCGAGCATACCAGATGTTCTTTGATCTTGTCAAAGGCTTATTGACATTCTATATCCCACTTTACTTTGGCATTTTTCTTCAACAATTTGAAGAATGGTTTAGTGGTATCAGAAAGCTAATAGATGAAATGGGCAATGTAATTTAATCGCCCCAATAAGCTTCTTACTTTTTTTTACCGTAAAAGGAGTTTTTAAGTCGTATATTGCCTTGATGTTGGAAAGATCTATTTCGATGCCCTTGCTATTGACCACAAACCTTAACAGTTTGCCGGATTTTGCCCTAAAACATACTTGTTGGGGTTTAGCCGCAACTCGTACTTTCTAAGTCTTTCGAACAATTTGCAAAACACCTCAACATGATCTCTCCTTGTTTGGATTTTGCTATCATGTCATCCACATATACCTCGATATCTTTGTGCATCACGTCATGGAACAAAGTTACCATTGCCCTTTGATATGTGGCATCGGCATTTTTCAAATCGAAAGGCATCACCTTGTAACAAAATGTGCCACATAGTGTTATGAAGGACGTCTTTGCCTTATCCTCTTTCTTTATAAGGGTTTGATTATATCCTGAGAAACCATCCATGAATGAAAATGTTTCAAATCCAGCAGTGCTATCCACTAATACATCAATATGTGGAAATGGGAAATCATCCTTAGGGCTTGCTTTATTTAGGTCATGATAATCAATGTACATTCGGACTCGACCATCTTTCTTCATTACGGATACTATGTTGACAATCCATTCTAGATATAGTACTATTTCAATGAAACCGACTTTAAGCAATTTCATCACTTCTTCTATTTTCTTTGCCAAGTTCGGCTTCGTTTGCCTTAGTTTTTGCTTCTTCGATGGGATACTTGGATCAATTGAGAAAACATGTTCAACTATGCTTGGATCAAGGTCTGGCATGTCAGCATAAGACCATACAAATATATCTTGATACTCTTTGAGCAAATCTGTGATCCTTTCTGCTTTTGTTGAGGGAAGACTTTTTTTTTCAATCTTAACTTCTTTGGGATTCTCTTTATTGCCCAGATTAATAGTGATTATTTTCTCTAACGTGAGTGGCTTTGATTCTTTGTGATGAATCCATTCCTTTCTGACCCATTCCGCATTCTCATTATCCACTTCAATATCACAAGTGATCTCCTTGGAAAGATTTGGGCCATATATGAACCTATTATGGATATGCAAATGCTCATGCCTGACATATAATAAACGTAATTAGTAATTGCATACGAATTAAATAACACACATAGTCCTACGAAAAACCCTTTTTGGAAATTCATTTTGAAACTAATTTTGAAAGAATATAAAGACAGAGCTAGTCCTCATATGATCAGACTTCCTTGCTCTTAAAATCATTTTCGCAATGGGGAGCAATATAGAAACCCAAAGCCTTAAGTCTCACCAACGAGGATAATGTTCATCATAGGTTTGGCTTTGTTTCTACATGTCATTAACAAAACATTTGACCACTTATATTGAATTTGAAAAACACGATTACATCTATATCAATAGGAATGTAAATTGCAATTGAACTGAAATTGCAAATGAAATCATAAGAAACTTGAAATGGTAATCAACAAAATGCAATGGAAAAAGCTAGCATCAAAAGTTCAAGAGAATCTTCCTAATCTAGTGCGTAGGTTTCTTTTGCCTCTAGTTATGACAACGTTGATAGTATTCTCTTCTAATAAACTTGAGAGGACAGATTCTTCCTCTATATGTAAGTCTTCTTCTTGAAGTAGCTTGGAAGGTCCAAGGAAAAGTTTCCTTAATATAGATCTAATGATAGGGAAGCTCTTTAGCTTTGCCCTTCCATATAGATGGATTAATGATGCGATTACCTCGGCTTCTACAGCCTCCATGATTATTTCGACCTTGGCCTTGGCCTCCATGGTGATCCTTGGAGTTATCTGGAATATAACCTACTCTATGTTTCATTCTTGTAACAAGTGGAGTAATAAGTTTTTTGATTCTTTGGGATTTGGATCCAAGACCATTACCGTTAGTAAATCCATATTGGTATAACACCCTTCCTAACATAATGAATGATGTTGAGAACTCTGAGGATTTTATGATGCAATCGGCATAAATTTACACCATTGAGATCATTTCGAAGGAACGATAGCTTGGTTCTTCTTTCACTTCGGGTTCGACAAACGGTATTGCACTTTCTTTGTAAGTGGTAAAATCCATCTCCCCGCGTATGGTGATCATCTTGCCATTAATGACGTACCTGACCTTCTGATGGAGACTTGAAGAAATGGCACCAGCTATATGAATCCAAGGTCTTCCAAGTAACAAGTTGAAAGTCCTCGGAATATCCACTACTTGAAGTCAATCAGGAAAGGCACAGGGCCTATGTTTACTTTGAGCTCAATATTGCCAATAACGTCTTTCTTCATTCCATCAAACGAATGCACCATTACCTTAGAAGTTTTAATGAGCTCTTCGTTAATCCCCAAGCAATGTAGTGTGCTTAGTGGACACGAATTAAGTGCAGACCCATTATCGATCAGCACCTATGACACCTCCTTGCCTCGGCATTTGATGGCAATATATAAAGCCTTATCATGGGAACGTCCTTCAATTGAGAAATCTTCATCGGAGAAGGCAATATAATCTTTCAGAATAATAGTGCCAACAAAGTCTTCCAATTATACTTCATTAATTGTCTCCAGGACGTGCACTTCATTAAGAAGCTTCATAAGCACCATTTTGTGGCTTTTTTGAAGTCTTGAAGAGATCCAACAAAGAAATCTGTGCTGGCATCTTTCTTAGCTATTCAATTACTTCAAATTCACTCGTCTTCATAACCGAAAGCAACTGTTTGACATCTTCTTCGGTTACTCCTTTCTTTTCGTGCTCACCTTCCTTAAGGACATTGCATCTCCCTGATTGGGTTATAACATCGATTTATTTGGGGGAATAATCCCAAGGCACACACTTAGTATCAAACTTTTCTTTTGGAGAGAGAGTGATAATCACAGATTATGTTCCTTCTTCTTCAATCCTTAGTTGATCAATGGAAAGTTGAATAGTGATTGATTTGATAGGGCCTTCCTCCTCCTTATATTTATCTACTTTGTCAAGTTTGATTAAGAAATGATGTAATCATGGATACCATGCTTCTATTGGCTTTGTCAACATTCATTCCACCCTAGCCATCAGGTATGATCATTTCGTCCTTGAATGCCCATGGATGAGGTGTATATTTGACGTGGTAATTATACCGGCCACTATCCTGACCCAGAATATCAACAACTTCACCTTATTTTCGTGCTTTACGAGCAAATCGCTTATCATCTCAGTGAATCTTTTTCTTCTTTTTCTCTTCACGATCTTCATTCTCCTCGAGATTTAGTTAGCTGATCGGGACCTCGTCTATGCCACCCCATCCGTCCGGTACATTGTCTTCATTTTTGAACGCCCATGGTTGTGAAGTATATTTGACACGGTAATTATATTTACTACTGTCTTGATCGTATAAGTCTACAATTTTGCCTTCAACGGATGATTTCTAGGTGAAACGCCTTTCACCTTGTCAGACTTTTTCTTTCTCCTTTTCATCCATATCTGTTTCATCTTGGAGCATTTCCTTCTTAGACAAGACTTTCTCCATTGTCCATACCACCCCAACCATCAGGTATAATTACTTCATTTTTGAATGCTCATGGCGGTGGGTATATTTCACTTGGAAGTTATATTTTCCAAAGTCTTCTCCCAAGTTGTTTATAATATCGCCTTTTAGGCGTGCTTCTTAATGAAAGCAGGCATCTCCTAATCGAGGAGTTTTAATCTTGATTTTATATTCATCTTCATCGTCAGACTTGATCACTGTTTCTTCATCCTTGATCATGTTTACTATATTGTGCTCAGGAAGAGAATTCTGATGTACATTTGGCTCGGGCTCTTGAAAGTTCAATATCTTCTTGTCAATGAGCTGTTGAACTTTGTACTTTAAAGTGGGACAATTATCTACATCATGTCCCCCTTTCTCCCATGTGATAGGTGCAGGATTTTGATTCATTGTACCAAGAAAATCTTGCAGGATTGTCTCTTGGTACCTCTTTGGCCACCAAATGCCTTTCTAGAAACATTGGTAGTAGTTTTGACAAGGGTTAAAGCAACGGTGTGTATTGCTTCACGGGTCTTTTATTTGGCTCGAATTGCCTTGGGTTTTTCCAAGCAACATTTGATTGCCTTGGAAATAATGCTTGATAAGTATTTAGGCTAGAAACCATAGCCACTTCTCGGATGGGCTCTTTGTCTTTTTACTCGGGGTAAGACCTTCATGTCGCTATTTCTTGAGCCTTCTTCTCTTTCAACCCTCATTCAATTCTCTCACCAACCTTTACCAACATGATGAATGTTTGACAACCTGATATATGAAGCTTGTCATAATACTCAGTTGGCAATGATTTTAGAAAGAGGTCAATGAGCTCATCTTCACTTATGGCGGGCTTTACTTGTGAGGCAACAGCTTTCCATCTTCGAGCATAGGCTCTGAACCCTTCATTCTTCCGTTTCTTGGTTCTGACGAGATCCTCTTTAATTGGGAGTACTTCGACATTAAATTTGTACTGACGAAGAAATTCTCCCACCAAATGATCCTATTCAGTGAAGTCTTCTATATCGAGGGCTGTGTACCATGCGAGAGCCGTTCCTCTCAAACTATCTTGAAATGTGCTAATAAGAAGTGGCGTGTTGTCTTGAATATCTCACCATCTTATGGAGATAATACTTCAAATGGCTTTTGGGACAACTGGTGCCATCATACTTGCTCACGAACTTTGGTTCCTTATAGTTTTATGAAACAACCACCTTTGTGTACAGCGAAAACTTGTCAAACCTTTGAAACTCATAGCCTTGACTTGCTAAGCATTCTTCAATTTTGGCCAATCTCTTAGCCTCTTCTTTATCCTTTGTTTTGGATGTCTTCTTGATTTGATCATCCTCTTTCAAATTTACCAACTCAGACATAATCTTTGGAGGATTTTCTTGAACCGGTTCTTTGTTTTTGACTGGGTCTTCAATCGGTGTTTCGGTTATGTTTGAAGTTCCCACATTTGGAGTAAAAGGATATTGTCCACAGAATGTAAGAATAAAAGCCTTCATTTCTGCCATCATTGCGACCATTTGGGTCATCTGACTCTCGACTTCAGCTAGTCGAGCACGGGTTTCTTCTTCAGCCATTTTTGAAAATATGAAAAAAAAAATAAGCTAAAAATTAGGTGTCAACAATCGGGTGTTGGTGAAAGTAGATTTTCTTTGAAAGTAGATGGTGAAGAAGAGAATTACAATTAAGGTGAAAATTCCCTCCGATGTTTACCAAGATGAAAGTGAAACGTAGGAGTAGATTTTGAGGTGAAAAATGCATGAAGTCACAAGTGTCAGATCTTTACTTAATCTATGGCCAAGTGTGTGGAGTCAAGGCCTATTAGAGATGACTGATAGCCCAAGTAATGATGGCTTATGGCTATGTGTCAAGTTAATGCAAGACGCTTAGGCTGCGTTTGGTCGACCGTATAAAAGTCAGGATAGGATATGTTTTATCCTATCCTGTGTTTGGTGGTAGTCCAGGATAGGATAAGGTAGGATATAGACCGGATATAGCCCGAATAAAAAAATCCGGGGGGGAGGGGTAGGATAGACTCGAATAGAATTTCTAATACCTATTTTTCCAGAAATCCTACGCTCCACTCGCCGTCATCTTCATTCCCACACCTTATGCGCTTTCACCAAAAAAATTTCTCGGCTTTTTTTCCTTCACCGACTCCTTTGGACCCGTGAATAACAAAAAAAATAATAAAAATTATCCGATCCGATTTTAAATCCGTAGTCCATCAAACAGTGAACAGAATATTAAGAAATCCCAGGATTTTTTATCCTATCCTATCCAATCCTATCCTATTTAGAAATCCGGACGACCAAGCGCAGCCTTAGTTTAAAAAGGGCATGTGGCATGCTTGAATTCTCCAAATGTGGCCATGCATGAATCCTCCATAAGCCTTGTGATAGTAAGGTGTCTTAAGAGAGATTTTCTTTTGTGAAAAATTTAGTAGAGAACAGAATATCTTCTCCCTTTAACACCAATTAGCAATTAATTAATGGTTATCACTAATTAACTAAAGTTTAACTAATAATATTATCCATTAACTACTAAGACGATGTTAAATTAATTATCACCGTTACCCTATTAATGTACACAACAACGTTTAAAAATTTTAAACTCGTCGAACTCAGAACGATTACGTTTTTTAATCCGCACCTCAATGATTTCTACGTGTCCACACAAGTACTAAGCTAAATGTTACTTAGCTTATAATCTAAGTATCATTATCGAACACGGAAAATTTTCAATGTCACATACATATTATTACGAAATTTCTGGATGTCACACATTAGGTACTGGGTTTCTTCGTGGTGTTGCATATGGTCCTCTCTCAATGATATTCCACAGACCATAGTCCATGGAATGAACAAACATGGTCATCCTTCATATCCAATAAATATAATTAGTACCGTCAAACATCGGTGACCTAGAAATGAATTTGCCCTCACCAAACTATGCACCAATGATTTAGCCATTTAAGATTTTATGCTATGAAATATAACACTCAAAAACTGAGATAACCAAGCTCTGATACTACTTGATAAGTTTAACACAATAATCAAGGGAGGGTGAATTGTCTCTTTTGATAAAATGAAAAATGTTTCGCGGAAGACTTACAAATAGTCTTTTGTGAAATGAACTTAGTCGTATAGATGCACATGCTTCTATCGAACAATAAATAAAAGAGCTGAAATGCCAGAAGATTTTGTACACAAATGTATAGTGATTTGGCCTTCTACTTGGCCTACATTCACTCTCTCATGCTAACAACTACAAAAAGGTTAATCTCCACTACTAGTAATTTCAAAGAAATTATGCTGTAGAACGTAAGAAGCTAAATAGATAACTCTATAACAACAAGCACCTATTACACCATCAAACACTCTCACTTCACGAATTACAAGAAAGCACAACCGTCATAGAGAATACAATAAAAAATTAAGCAATTTTTCACAAATATAATCACAAGAGTATTCAAAGAGAGAGAATAGAAGTTCTTATTTCCGCTAAAGTCCACACCAATCCTTGATCCCTATAAATGAGAAAATATTAGGTGGTCCAAAACCTCCACGTCAGCGTGGTCTTGGACCACTTAATGGACAACACTTGGCTTGTCCTGATCCCACTTTCTCTCTCTTCGTTGAATTTATCTGGGAGGTCGTCCATGGGGTTTCTCTCATTGCATTTCGCGAAAGCTGAATATGTTGCAGAATCCCTCTCTCTTTGGGTGCGTTTGGGAATGGCTTTCCCAAGCCACCTTGGGCATCTAAAGCCCCTTGGGCTAAGATTGGGTGTTTTGGAAATTTTTTTATAAACCTCATTGAGAGAAAGTTGGTCTTTTGAAGGCTAAAAGCCCAAGGCAGCCTCCTACCTGCCTTGGGCATTTCAGCATTCTTGGCATGTTGTAGAGATAATAATGAATTTTTTTTCATTACCTTTATTGCCCTAACAGATTTATCTAATTTCCAACTTTAACCCTTTTTATTAGAAATCCTAGAAGTAGTAGTCACACTTTTTATTTCTAGTTATGCTCCGTTCACCTCTCTCCCTTGTCGCTCTTTCTTCACCATTTTCTTCTCTTGTGCTTGCCTCTCTCTTGGTGGCCTCTCTCTTCACTCAGAACGAAGTTGCTCGCCTTGCTGTGCTCGCCTCTCTCTTTGCTCGGAACTCAGTTGCTCGTCTCACCTCGAATCCAGGTTCTTTTGCTTTGATTCCTTCTCGTAGTGTTTTTTCTAGCTGTGATTGTTAAGTCGCTCGCCTCACTCATGCTCGCCTCTCTCTTGGTGCCTCTTTCTTTGCTCTAAACCAAGTCACTCGCCTCGCCGTGCTCATCTCTCTCTTCGCTTGGAACCAAGTTGCTTGTCTCACCTCGATCCGAGTTCTTTTGCTTCGATTCCTTCTTGTAGTGTTTTTTCCAGCTATGATTGTTAAGTTGTGCACCTCGCTTGAAATGCCATGTCCATGCAAGATGATTAATATGTATTTTAACATTTCTTTGTCAAACATGCGGGATAGGGAAAACGGAGATCTATTGGTTGAAGATTTAAGCATGAAAATTGTCGGTTGAAGTAACTCTAGAGTTGATGGACAACAGGGACCAAAATGGCCTCCACTTGATTGGTGGTTTGGGGTGTTTGGCCATTCCTTCTTACCTTTTTATTGCACTCCTTAGGCCTCAAGAACATGCAGGAACAATTACAAATATCCCAAATATTGGAACTTTGTGCTTCATTAAATTCATCAAGCTTTTGAAAAAGACATAAGAGTGTGATGTTCTTCTATGAACCTAAACATTTGTATATCTACTAAGGTTGATCACCCGTTGAAACAGTTAAAAGTTGTAAAGACATCTATTAGCATAAAAAAATGTTGCGGTAGTCTTTGATCGTTCTCTTGAGACTGTATAATGAAGGTCAGGGTCTACAGATGCATGTAATGTTTCGATTGACGTCATTTATGAAGATAGTCTATTAAAATCTCCTTGCATGTAGACCATCAGTAATGCAAATGATGGTGCGGCACACAGATATGAATGTTGATTGAGACTATTTGTCAACTGGGATTATTTTGTATGTTCTATTTCATTTTCACTTATTAGTAGGTCGCTTAAGTAAATCATCTCACTTTATATTAGTATGTAAAACTTGGTGCATGTTTATCAAGCAGTTAGTTTGGGAATTGCCAAAGATTCACAATTAGAGATGGTTGTAGGTGCTTAAATTGATCTCTCTCCTTGACTTGTTAAGATTGAGGCAACCTCATTTATGTGGCAATTGTGTTGTATTGATTGGAATTTGACATTTTATATTTCGAGATTGTTTTCTGCATGGCCTATTGTTTTCTGTATGGCTTCTATTGGGTTCCACCTATTTCTGCACTCACACGTGTGCACTTCATATTAATGTATATGCATATGCACACTTCTTGTGCTACTATGAGCAGTAAAGCAGCTTTGTGTACCAATTTGCTGAAAGTTCTGGAGGAGGAAAGGATAGAGACACTTGGTAGAAGCAAAAGTTAACGTGGAACGTGATTCATTGAGCCGATTCTTTGTATTGTTTGGGATCATTCTGTCATATTCTTGCCTATACATACTTAGTCATCTCAGCTATCATGCCCCGAACCCTATGGCGCACAACAACCCTACGCGATTGATTCATGTGCGACGTTCCAAGACGCGTCGCCGACCCAATATCCAAACAGAGATCATTGCACAAGCGGAAGCAACAAAAAAACACCCATACCATTTGAACACACGACCACGGATAACACAACCAACAACAACAACATTATAAATATACACTGGCATTAGTAGGGAGGACATATACAATACTTATTTACAGCATACACTCAAAAATTAAAAGCGGGTCAATGGCCACTACTGATAAAAAGGGGTAAGTGGCCGAGCGGTCAAGGGTACTAACACTAGAAGGGGCTCCAGTCAAAAAGGTATAGGCCCGATCTATTTAAGACTAAGGGTAAAGCTACGGGACCCAGTCTGGGTCGGATCCCAAGGACTCAGAAGAGCTGTCTAGCGGCTCATCCTCTGAGTCCATGGAATCCATCTTGGACTCGGCCTCTGCTAGCTCCTCCTCCGAATCCACCTCCTCAGGCTCGGGGTCCTGCTCCATCGACTCTGGCTCCTCGTCCAACTCCATATCCATTGGGTCAAACTCATCAACCTCCTAGATAGCAGGTCTGTGCCCAACGCTAGCACTAGAACTCCCCTCGGAAGTGCACTCGGGACTCGCTAGGTCTCCGTCTTGACACTGGGGATCTGCGTCGCCTATCCCATTGAACGGGACGTCAAAAGTCCGGAGGGGTCCATGCTCTTCGAATTGGTCCCTAAGACACCGGGCTACATACTCGCGGTGCTAGTAGTACTCCCCCCTCACATCGACCAATACTACAGAATAATACCTAACATATATATCCCCATTCTCTAAGGGGTACTCGGTTGCCGTCCGCCCTAGCTGGTGCGGAATCCCAAAACGCACAGGAATATCTGGCATTCTCAAGGCCTGGGGTCTGAAAAGTTGGGTTTATATAACAGTGAGAATAATCTCAGCAAATAGGCTCCCTAAACCTAAACTAGGCTCACATGCACCTCCTGACGAGTACCAAACAATACACAATCCAAAACATAAAAGACTTATGCCCTTGGGCCCAAATCCAATACTTACTTGGGCCCTGCAGATTAGGCACTTTATAATTCACAATAATAACATAGAACCCAATCGTGGCACATTCACAACATCACTTGGCCACAACGTATGTCAAGCATATGCTCATACTCATGCTCATACTCGTGCTCATACCTCATCAATGCACTTTCGCACACTTACACTGTTGCACACTTGCAATATACCAATTTCACTGACCTGCGTAAAACGCATCAGGTCTAACACTTTGAAATCGATCTCTGGCCCGTGTAAACGATCAGGCTCATGACACAACTCGCGTAAAATGCATTAGTTTTGTCATCTTCCGGTAGTCCGGGCATCGTCCCACGTAAAATGCATCTAGGACGGGTTCAATACCTCGCGTAAAATGCATCAGGGCTTTATGTGATCACACATACACAATCACCAATTATTATCTGAACCTCGCATAAAACGTATCAGGGCGATTTAAGTGATCATATGCTCATGCCGTTTGTGCACACACGCATAATGCACATATTATGCCAATACTCAGTATGCACGCTCATGGTCATAATATCCACACTCGGCATTTGTGAAATTCACATTGGGCACACAATATGATTTGGCTATTTATTCCAAATAACGCCACAACATGCTCAATTCACATTTCAATATGCCCAATAGACTAATTAGTCCAAATCAATCACAACATGTAATTTGGCACTCAATTTCACGCAATTAAAACACCAAAACTACTCATGCCGATAGTCTACCAAGCGTCTCATGAATTGGCCACGCCAAGTACATCATTACACTATTACAATCAAGTCATGTTTAATTGAGCCTCTTCATGAGTCGATCACAATTCTCTTAGCGATTCACACTAAAACCCCGATTAACCAAATATGGCCCGAACCAAACCAATACCAAATCAGCCATGGACAGTCCACCGTAGGCCATTAGGTCACTTCCAAATCATCACATTAGACCCCAAAAATCATTATGAAGACAACCACCCCGCCCACAATCTACACCCGCCAAATTCATTTTTGCCCAAATCAGGACGCCTATGCTCAGCCACCACACAGCACGATATTTACCACTAAACCTCAATTAAATTATCACACTAAGCCATCAAATTAGTCGCTAGATCAGCCCTAAATATTCTTCACAATTTAACCCTTAAATTACCTTAAATAACCCCTAAAATTCATCTAGAAATGTACATTAGCCTAATTAGGGTTTATGGTCTGTACTCACCTAGGTTCCTAAGCTCCAAACAAGGCTGAACAAATGGGGAAAATGGGCTAGCTGAGATGGAGCACGGTGGGGCAAGCAGCGGCGACGGGCAGCCTTCACGGCGGCACGAGTGACGGCGACTTGCGGACGGCGGTCCACGGTGGGAGCTGCTTACATGGTTGAGAAAGGGAGAGAGAGAGAAGGATAGCTGGATGGTGGTGGTGTTAGGCGCGGAACGGCGGCGCACGGCGACGACGCCGACGAGCGGCGGCGGCCGGCGCTGAGGCTCACGGGGCCGAGAGGGGGAGAGAGAGAGAACTCAATGAGAGAGTGAGGGAAAGGAGAGGATGGGAAGGACGGTGATGGTGATGGGGGTGAGACGGGCGGACAAGCGGTGCTCGGCGACGGGCGGCGCAAGGCGACGGCGGCTCCTCCAATGAAAGGCGCGCACGCGGCCCAACAAGGGGGAGAGAGAGAACCAGCGGGAGAGGAGGGGGAGAGGGAATGGCCGGTGCAAAGTGAGAGGGAAATGGGGAGAGAGAGAGAGAATGGGAGAGTTTATGAAAAATGGACTTAGTGGGATTGGTGAGCAACTCCTCAAATTTAACCAACTTGCCCTCACCTCTAGGGTTAGGATTAAATCTAGAACAAAAATCTAGGGGCATCTTGGTCCAAAATTCCAGCATTATTGGGCTGAGATAAACCAATATAAAACTCTAAAATAATCTCCAAATAATCCCAAAATTTAGAATACAAGGCTAGGGGTCCAAGGGCAATTTGGTAATTTTCCAGTCCCAAGTTAATTTTCAATTTTCGACTTTATCGATCCCAAATATAAGTGGTCACACTTATACGATGTTGTCCTCGCAAAATAGTCATGTACGCCCATGAAATTCGGCACCGAACTCTGGACTCAATTCCACGATCAATTTTACTCAATTTGCGATTTTAGTGTCTCTCACTAACGGACGGCTATTTAGGGATTACGCGTATCGACCTAGGGTTATTCGAGTCGTGACAGTCTCAATTCTCGAGAGAACACGAGGATTTATTGCTAGTTCTGAGGGTCACAATCGCTCGGAATAAGTTCGGAATCGTTCGCCACGCGTACTCTCGATTGCGCGGAATCACCCGCGATCCGATCGTATGTCATTGGCCAAACCAAATCTGTCACTCTCCCTAGATTGGCCCACATTAGCACAAAATATTCCTTCGTCGTTTCTCGGAATCGGACTCAATTCGTAGTTGAGTTCTTAGATCCACGTACCGTTTTTCCTAGTTAGCCTTTTCCTAGCGGTCAGTATCTCGAGAATGATCAATTCTGGGCGAGACTCACTAAAATGCAATGAGAAATAATATCAATTTCATTGATCACGAAAGTGGGTCAAATTCAAGGTGTTACATTAGCTCACTTTGTAAATATAATCCTCTATTGCTTGCCTTTTTCTTTAGCTTTTTCTTCTTCTTCTTTTTTCCTGTTTTGTTAACCTCTCTCTTTACTCATAACCGAGTCGCTCACCTCGCCGTGCTCACCTCTCTCTCTTCACTCAGAACCCAGTTGCTCGTCTCACCTCAAATCCAAGTTCTTTTGCTTAGACTCCTTCTCGTAGTGTTTTCTAGCTGTGATTGTTAAGTTTGTGGTGATTTCATAAATGGTAGCTTGATTGAGTCAAAGTTTTTTAAGGAGATGAAAGAGTGCAAGTATTTAGAAGTAGATTGGGGGATTCCTGTTCACTGATGTTATTGGTGACCTCGTAAATTTTGTGATTGTTTTAGTTGAATTAGAGAAATAAAGTTGTCATATTTTTCTTTGCTTTGGATGCATGTGTTTGGTGTAATCCGCTGTATAGTAGCTATCTTAGATTAGCTACTCTAATTTTAATTTGTTTTGACGACTTTGTTTAATTCTTAAAGTGCCAAAGAGATGGCAATTGAAAAGGTTATGCAGCCATAAGCATACAATTCTTTAGCAACTCATTTCCCTTTAGCAGTATAGCAGGCCATTGATTTTCCATTCATATGACGGCTAGTGATGTAATTTTATTCCTCTATGCTCTTGGAAAATCTGCATGCTAAGTAGAACTTGCTGATGAATGATATAGTTGCTATATATGACAATCGATGGCCTAATAGGGGGTTTTCTATTTAGGGCCTTGGAACAATTAATTGGTATAGATACTTCTTGGCAGGAACCTATTTATAAACACAATAGGTTTCTCTCCTAATTAATTGCCCGCAATCATGTTTGTAGCTTTACGTTGGATGTCGCATTGTATTGTAGCTTTATGTTCTGTCTATAGGTCTCTCTGCCAATTAATTGATTTTCCATTCTGAACACTAAACAATGATTTTGTTGGACATCACATTGTGTTGTAGCTTTATGTTCTCTTTTTAGTGTTCTGTCAAAGTTTGCATACACATGTGTTCATTCATGTTTACGGAATTGGGTCATACTTAATCTCGTTTGTTTGCATTTTTCAAATGTGTTCGTGGTTATTATTGGAAGATGGCAAGTTCATCAAAGGAAAAGGCATATTGGAGCCCGGAAGATATAGAAACTTTTTGTCAATTGTGCATTGAACAAATTGAAAAACAAAATCGTCCGACAAGCAATAAAAGGGATGGATAGACAGTCATAATTGACAAGTTTGAGGAGATGAGGGGCAAAAAGTTTGATAAAAATTAAATGAAAAATAAGTAGGATAATCTTAATGAAGAATGGAAAAAATGGAAGCAATTGATTCAAAAGGAAGTGAGATTTGATGGGATCCAAGGAAGAAAATCATTGATGCGAGTAATGAATTGTGAAAGAGGAAAATTAAGGTGTTTGTCTCTTCTTTTGTTGCTTTTTTCTAAGTTCATCTTTATGATACAACTCATGAAAATTTTTATTATAACGGGCAAATCCTAAGCTTAAAGTTTTTTGAATGAAAGGCATACATCCGAAGGTTGAAGCTTTGTTGGATAGAATGTTCCAAGGTACAATTGCTACTGGAAGTATCACATGGAATCCTGCACAAGGTTTATGCAATAATAAGTATATTGAGATTACATAAGCTAATTTTGGTGATTGTGCTGGATCTACTGATGATACTTTAGAGTGTAACATAGGTGAAAAGATAGTTCAACCAAGTCAAAGTAAGAGCCATAAAAAAGCGGCGGAGAGTTCAATAAGGCAAGCTCGAGGAAAGAAAGAAAAAAAAGTGATTGGACTTGCCAAGTTAGCATCGCAAATTGATAGATTTTGTTCAACTGTTGAAAGTAGGAGCAATGTGACATCTTTTGCAAGGGCTTTTAATCCTTACGAAGAAATTATGCAAACATTAAAAGCCACCCCTAAGATTAAGCAAGACCGAAAGTTATACTTTTTTACACTCTCACATTTTGCTAAAAAGAAAGACTACAGGCGGATTTTCATGAACTTATATAAGATGAAGAAAAGGTCAAGCGGCTCAAGTTTAAGTTGAAAGAGGATAATAGTCATCGCTAGGATGTTAGCTACTTGTTTGAACTCTTTCGTATGCTATATTGTTGTAATGTGAGACCTATTTTCAATTGGTGTTTTGCACTCTGTTTGCACTACTTGTAAACTCTATTTCTATTTATGTTCTAATGTGATGCATGTTTTCAGTTGGTTTGTTTTTATTGGGTGGAGTTTGCATATATATGATG